>JAKTZT010000063.1:0-33051 GCA_030578955.1 Hemisphaericaspora insectamans | reverse complement strand
ATTGTTGTTGAACTAAGGGTATTTGATTTGGCATAAATGGGGAAATCCCAGTTGCCTTGTCTCTCCAGCTCGAGAACTTTTCCATTCTTTTAAAGTCAAAAGGGTTATATGATGATAATAAAGATGTTAGAAGGAAAGTTGTTGAGGTGATTTTTCAAAAACATGTTACAATTTTCGAAGAATGTCGCTCATAAAAACAAATGCCGACATTTGAATATATCAAAGACACTACTACGCAATTACACAAAGATTGATCCCCCCATACGGAGTTAATGATTGATTCCAAAACAAAACATACAAACTTAGTTTAAAAATTCCATTAAAACTACCATTTATAAAACTTCAAAGCTAACAAATAATATAATATACACTTTTTGATTTTTCCACATTATTTATGGAAAAAATCAATTTAATAATTTAGAAAAGAAATAAAAGACATCAAAAGTAAAAATACAGTATTTATATCCCCCAAAAATAAAAATGTTATTGAATTTATAATTCTTGAGAAGCCTTACCTGCCTTTGCTTTCTTAGCTGGTAATAAGGATTGGTGAATGTTTGGTAAGACACCACCTTGAGCAATAGTGACATCACCTAATAATTTGTTTAATTCTTCATCATTTCTAATGGCTAATTGTAAATGTCTTGGAATAATTCTGGACTTCTTGTTATCTCTAGCAGCGTTACCGGCTAATTCTAAGATTTCAGCAGCTAAATATTCTAAAACAGAAGTTAAGTAAACTGGAGCACCAGAACCAATTCTTTGAGCATAGTTACCCTTTCTTAATAATCTATGAACTCTACCAACTGGGAATGTTAACCCAGCTTTAGAAGATCTTGAAGTTGAAGCTTTTTCGGAAGAACCGGCTTTACCTTTACCACCTGACATTGTTAATTAATTATGATTTGATTTATGTTATGTTTTTCTTTCTAAAAAAGAAGAGGAAAAAAATTGGTAACTATATCATAAAATTAGGGGGGAATCAATGATGTATTTATAAAAAAAAACTAAGAGACTCCCAGAATTCCAAGTAAGAGAGGGAGAAAAACCAGTTTACAATACACCCACACGAACTTTAAAACTTTCCATAATTTATTTTTTTTTGCTCTGCTATAGTGTAATCATTTAATTTTACCCAACGCCTAATTATCCTGAAGAGAAGGAAGAGTGTGTAAGCAGAGTTTTTGTGTTTTGCTTTTACTGGGGAGAGAAAGTTGCACCTATAATCCACGCGAAAAAAACTCTCCTATACTCAAATTTACTGTGACGTTCTGTAATTAACCCACATTGCAGTGCATGACCATAATTACTCATTTATTGGTGTAATTATGAGTCTGATTTAATTCTTGGGGGCAGAAAAACAATCTTGCAGCCTGTTAGACGAATATCCCCCCATTAGCTTCAACCACTGGAAGAGATGGTAGAATTACTCATACATCTTACTATGACAATTGAGTGGTGTGAATATGTGTAGAGGTAGAGGTATAAGGAGGTTGATTGAGATAAAGTGTTTGAAGTTGAAAAAGATATTAAAGTTCTGAGTGCAAGTAGTGTTGGAAGGAAGTCTGGGGAGAGTAACAGAGAGTCGCGCTAGAGAGAGGAGGGAGGAAAAAAAATTTTCAAAACAAATCGGAAGAGCGAGAGAAGAAGAAAAAAACACAAACAAATCGCCACTCTCTTCTCCCTTGTTTCGCGAGCAATTCAAAAATTCTAAACTAATAAGTTTTACAACATTAGGAAGGGAGTACCTTTTACTTGCAACAACAGAAAAAATAAAATTAAAACTTGTAGTTTTGTGGGTGATCATGTTACTTTCATTTTCAATTCTCAAAACTGTTCTCTGCTCAGTTCATCCTTTTTTTTTTTAGCCCACCCACTTAACTTTTTTTCTACAAATATAAATAAAGTTATAATTCCCCCCAAATTAAAAGACACTTGTGTATTTTTTTAAAGACTTCTTTTTTTTTTTCCTTTTTATTTTCACAACTAGATAAACTTATTATAATTAATTAACAATGGCCCCACCAAAAGCTGAAAAGAAACCTGCTTCTAAAGCTCCTGCTGAAAAGAAACCTGCTGCTAAAAAGACTGCTTCTTCTGATGTTTCTAAAAAGAGAACTAAGACCAGAAAGGAAACTTACTCATCATATATTTACAAGGTTTTAAAACAAACCCATCCAGATACTGGTATTTCACAAAAGGCTATGTCCATTATGAACTCCTTTGTTAACGATATCTTTGAAAGAATTGCTTCTGAAGCTTCTAAATTGGCTGCTTACAATAAGAAGTCTACCATTTCTGCTAGAGAAATCCAAACTGCTGTTAGATTGATCTTACCAGGTGAATTAGCTAAGCATGCTGTTTCTGAAGGTACTAGAGCTGTCACTAAGTACTCTTCTGCTTCAAACTAATTAAAACTTGGGTGAGAAGGATGATTTGATTTTTAATTCAGTTCTTATATTACTATTATTATTTGTTTTATATATATATATATTGTTATATAACGTTTAGGTTTGAAATGTGTACATTAGTTTTCTTTTAATGGCAAAAAGATTTATTTCATAAAACTTATTTATTTATTAACTCTATTAAAATCATACATACTGTGTCTATATAAATTTTGCAATCATGATTTTTCTGGCCCTTCTTCTTCAGGAATATCATCATAAAACATGATTAACAATATACAACAAAGCAAATTAAACAAATGATGTAACCAGTACGTATGACGACCTCCGTATATTAATGAATAACCAATCACGTATATTAAATACCATTGTAACCACTTTGTATACTTTGGTTTAATTTTGGGTAATTTTGTAAAATTATTCTTCAACACCAAGGCAAATATAGGAATTATTGAAAGAAGATTGTGATGAGAACTAAATGGGGTTTTCCAATTGACAGCTTGATTGTGAACAAACACAATGACAATTGGAATATTAATCGGTAATATCCATAACATTAACATTAATATTGAAATTTGGAAATTGAATACCAGTTGGATATTCCAACATTTTATGACATTGATAATTTGAACACCACAACAAATACAATACACAATTTGATACGGTATATAGATTGGAATCAACCCAATTACGATAATAGTAGTGATTAGTCTTCGATAATTAAGCGATGGTTTCGATACAACCTTTGATTTATCCACAACCAGTGATAACGTCTCGCTATTCGATCCTGATTCTGTAGTGGTACTAGTAGGAGTAGTTTTGCCTCTCTTTCTCGGTGCAACTACATCAATTATAAATCTCACCACTGTTCCAAGTGAGATGATAATAAAATATGTCGTAAGGATAACGAAATTCGCCAACAAGTATAATGCAATACCCACAAGCGTAAATTCTTCATCTAACCCTAAATAAAACCCATTCAATTTATAATGTGAATGTAAACTCAAATTAATCTCATTGGAATCTTGGATAACCACTGGATCGATTAAATTCAATATAGTTTGTACACCAGGAAGCTTAACTAATGGGGTAAGTATTATCAAGACTGTCACAATCAACCACCATGCTCTCTGATTCACCAAAGTTAATATATTAACAAATGAGGGGTATTTCCCATTGACATATATTCTAAATTGAATCAACAATACAAGTGACACAATCAGAACAATCATGGATATAATCGATATTCTATATCTCAAAACCAATAATCGTAAACTTCTAATATAATCAATCGAAATTTCAAAATCTATCGTTTCATTATTGTTGACCCTATCACTAAAATCAATCCATAATTGAATCTTCATTCCATAATCTGGTTTCACTTTATATGGAATAAATGGTGCAATCCCATGAGTACTTAGCAATAACTCTTGATACTTTGATTGTAAATTAATATACCATTTAGTTTCATATGGTTCATCACTAAACTGTCTCATAAAGCTAGTGAAATGATTTTCTGAATCCCCAAGTCCTTTGATTTTTAACTTATATATAAAGATACTATTCCAAGCACCAGGTATATCGATGGTGATTGATAATGGATGGTTTGAAGGTATAGACTCTACGCTACCTGTTGTGAATAATTTGAATAAATTTCCTTCAATTGTGAACTTGGTAGATGATTCTTCACTTACTTGAGCTACCAAGAATTCGTCATCTTTCGATATAGTGTCTTGTCTCACAATCATTATATAATCATATTTATTCAAAAATGTTGAATTAAATTCAATACTGTAAAATGGAGATTGATCTCCACCAAAGGAAGAATCAGCTAACAATTTAGTATACTTTGTTGATCGGGGGATCATGGTAGAATCAAATGCGACATTCACGCATTTCAAAGCATTGTATTCAATCGTGGTTGCTTCATGTGTCAAATCAATTATGCTGTGATCGCCTATATCTTCTTCGCTACCAAATTTAGAACAAAGTAACACCATGAAGCCACCTTTCTCAGAACCAAAGTCGATTGTTTTGGAAATTGGGCTTGATGAAACTAGTGAAAACCTCTGCTTCTCTTCTTTGTTCAATGTGAATAAATTGAATTTGTGTAAAGGGTGGTGATTTTTACTAAACCTAACAGCATTCTCTTTCCCAATATAATTCAATTCTTGAGTATCAATCTTAACATTGATCGTCTTTTGTTCTCCACCACCACTAGTCAACCCTACAAAATCTTGACTAGCATAATCTTCAAATCCAGTTAAGAACTGTTTTCGAAACACTTTCATTCTTTTTGATAATTCGATAGTTTTATATGGCAGTTCATAATCAACAATCCCAAGTAAACATTCAGCTATCCTTCTTCTTAATTGCCCACACCACACAATTGCCAAATGATCAATTGGTGTCCAAACTGAAGGAATCCCTGTCGTGAAGGTGGTAAATCCATGATTTGGTGGAACCAAGAAGCTAAGTGTAGTATAATCTGCTGGTAATGTTGAATCCAATTCACCACCAGTAATCGAAATTAAGGAGATGTTATGTAATCGATCATGTGCCAATTTGGCATATTCACTAGTGCCATTGTCGTTAAAACCTTCAAACCAAAATCTATCAATTGCTGAATATATCTTAAGTATATCTCCATCAAATGTCAATGGTGCAGCTGCATGAGGTGAAGATAGTGTTATTATGGTATTTATGGAATCTTTGAGATAATTAGGAAGACTAACCATAACTCTTGCCACGATACCACCCATAGAATGACCAATAATTATCACTGATTTTGGAGGATGATCATTTTGAGAATATAAATCAAGAATGAACTTCACAGCTTCGTTAAGATATTCTGCCTGATCCAAGATGGTTCTTCCATGGAACGCGGTAAAATCTTCATTAAAATCAGCTGTGAATACGTCCAAATTTCTGAAATTGGGGTTTATAGCTTTATATTTGTCAAATTCTTCTCGATAAAGATTTGAACATTCAGATGCAATTGATCTTGCTTGTCTATAACTACCTGCATTCCCAGGAATAAACAACACTGGGATCCCATCTAACAAATCCATCCCTTTTCCTTCTTGCGGGATCTTATCTTTACCCTGTTCTCTATATAAATGAAGGGAATACTTCGATGCAAACTTAGTATGTGATTCGTCAAACCCTTTTATTCGAGCATATGAGGGGAACATTACTACTGTACGACATCCTGGTGCATCTGGACCTGTTGGTGGTAATGTATAAAAGTAACTTGTCAGTGCAAATATGGAGAATCCTAATAGGAGAAGAATATATAATGTAAGCCCTGTGTATTTGTTAGGTCGTATAGAAGTACGTTGGGGCATTTCCATGATTCCTTCTTTGTAATTAATGAGTGAGTAAGCTTTTGTTTTAAATTGACATATGGATAAAGTAAATAGAAATTAGCACTATCGCTTTATATCTAATTATGGGACTAGGTAATCCTTTTAAACGTGGGTTTAAACGATTTATTTGGGAGTTGAAAAAAAAAAGTCTCTCAATGTCAGGGCTGAAAAAAATATCATCTTATTATTCTATGAACTTTCATTTAGGAAAACGTTTCTCTTATTGTCAATCTACAAAAATAGATAAGACAAACCTCCCTTTTCTAATAATAATAACTATATATCTAATGAACCTTGCTGTTTTCCCTTTTAAAGTAATGAGTTTTTATTGGTGTTGTTCTTCCTTTTCTTCTTCTTTTCCACCAACCAGATTACTTCTCAGTTTACTCTCAATCAAAACTCGTTCAGCAATCGGAGTACTATCAACAACTTTTACTTCAATATCATTCTCTACCATTCCTGTCTCCGTCGCTACTTCGATTAACTTTTTGAGTTCCTTAGTTGAAAATTGACTATCAAGTGGGATTTTACCTATCATCTCTTCAGCTTTGGATTCTGGTGGTGTTGCTTCATGGTTCTCATGTTTGGCTTTATCATGTTTAGACCTCTTCAATTCGACTTTTTTGGAAGTTATTGTAGGAGGTATCATATCCATTAGTTCATACTTGTTTACGTCGTTTTGTACTAATGACTTCAATTTCTCTTTGGCACTACCAGTAACATCTTGCTTTAGTCCTTCCTTAGCAGGCTGGGTCATTAATTCTATTCTATTGTCATCCATCGCGAAAACTGTGTTAAAAAATCTATCAAAGAGGAAAGGGATGAGTTAAAACTTATCTATTTAAATTGCAAGATAACTTGAGCTTCTATATATATGTATAAAAGCTGGGTACATTTACCATTTTTTAGTTTGCTATATCAAAAAGAGTTACAATTGCGCAATAGTTGCGCTTTTTTTTATTCTTAATTTTCCATTTCTACATCTTGATCTTCTTTGTCTTCTTCCTCTTTCTGCTCTTTCTTTGACAATTCCCTAATCCCATTCAAAAATCCATCAACCCCTTCTCCTTTATATTCATATTTCAAACTTTGTGCAAGTAAATAACCTGCTCCGCGACCTTTTGTCAACAGTTCACTTAATTTTTGTTCAGATTGAGTGTAAAATCCACTACGTATAACATCCATAATTTGTACCTTGGTAGGATTAGATGACATTGAAGGTGGAAGATAATCACTATATAACTGTTTCAATTCTTCAACGCTTAATTTATCGAGATGTTCCTCAATAGTCTGTAAATCCAATACTGAAGAAATTGACCTGATTGGTAATTTCAATTCTGGTCTTGGAGCATTAACGGGAGGAGCTACGCTTCTTAAACAAAAGTTAGTACATCATTGTTCTGTATTTGTCCTGATTTTCTTTCTCTTCTACATTTTTCCTTATTTCTGAAAGGATATTTAATCCCATCAGATATACTTTACATAAAAGAAAAGAGAATTGTAACAAGAAAAGAGTTCTCTTTTATGTTTCTCTATTATATAAAATATTAAATATGAGTGCACACTTACGTTTGATTAGCAGTGGTTGCTTCGTTATCTTCAGTAGGACTATCTGCTTCTTCTTCATCTTCATCGTCTTCATCCTCGTTAATAGTTATCAATTCCTTAATATCCAGAATTATCTTTTGATCCTTTTCGGTCAATTTATCTAATTGATCAATATCACCAACATCCTGAATCCAATATAAGTATTTAGCACCAGAACTTAAGAATGTAAATGCAATAACTCTACCAGTTTTACATGAATGTATATGTTTTATAGTGACATCACCAGGTATTAATAACAATTCGTCACGTTCTATGGTACCAGGAGTAGCTTGAGTTGAATCTTGTTTCGCAGTCCATGTGAAATCTAAAAATTCTGGTTCATCAGCACTTGGTTTGATTGAGATTACACCTCGGTGTGCTAAAGGAGTGCAACGATTGGTTTCTTCATCGTATTGGACTTTTCCAGCATGGAATTTTATAGATTTTGATGAAGCCATTTGTGTGTGCGTATGTGTTATGTTTATTTAATCTATATATATGTGGATGTCAATTGGCAAAAAGCAGAACCCTACCGTGTGAATGATTGATGGGACTGCCTAAAGTTTCTTCTTGCCACCATAATAAAAATGAGTGAAAAAAAAAGTGAAGCAAATCTCAATTTTTTTGGTATTTGGTACACGACTATCGGCTTTTCCCTGAAAACTTTTATTATCTGGAAAAATCAACAGTTACGAGAAACTCGCTTGATTGATACTCTCAAAAAGCATTTCAACTAGTATTGGTATCAAATTAAGCAATTGGATAGGATATATATCTCAGAAAAGAAAACGATCATGTCATTCCCTCCAGAAGATATTTCAAAAATAGTTGAAGAAATAGCCGCAATTTTAAGATCCCGGAATCAAACATTGGCAATATCCGAAGCTGCATGTGGAGGGTTAATATCCGCATATATAGTTTCAGTTCCAGGAGCAAGTGATTTTTATATTGGTGGGAAATTAGTATATTCGTTAAAACAACGATTGAAACTTTCAGGATGGTCAGAAGAAGAGATTTCTAATTATATGGGTCCATCACAACAAGTTGCATTGAAATTGGCAAGAACAGCAAAATATGAATTGGGATCTACTTTTGTATTATCAGAAACTGGATTTGCGGGTCCTTCGAGTAATTTACATATACTGAACGGAGATGATACTGAAGGAACCGATGTCAAGATATCTGAGGACGACAAAGAAGATAACAGTCAATCTGTAGGGACTGTATATATTGGATTATCAGGTCCAAATGGTGAAGCTTCAACTTGGAAGAATACTGGTAGTGTAGATAGAGCTAATAATATGACCGAGTTTGCTAAATTAGGACTAGAGTTTTTATTGGAACAACTTAAGAAAAGTTGAGTGGGGGAATTATAAGCAAGATAGACAGTAGAACTCATATAGGTGTATAGTTTTAAAAGGATATTGTACTGATTTATTAAGTAATCTAATGAGTAATTAAATAAGCACTAAGAATATGTTTTTGCATAAAAATTATATGATTGTGAATGGTTGCAACTTTTTTTTGGAGAAATTTTTATTGAAAACTCTTTCGAAATAAATCATCAAAAAAGAATACCTTAAATCATACAAATATTATCTGTGACGCACTAAAACATTTTTAAATAGTTCAATTAATCCAAAAGACACCATTTATACCTACTGAAACTTCATAATATATTGTAATGTGCTTTTAAATGTGTTCATTATAATTCAAACAAAGGGCGTGCACCAACCAATCACATGATTTAGGTGTGATATAAACGTGATTAATGACGCGACAGAAAAAAGGCAGAAAAATATGGGATAGTTGACAAGACAAAATTAGTTGCACCGTTTAATTTTAAGAGACACGTCTCTCTTAACAAAAAAAAACAATGAGACGAAATCAATGTAAAAAAAAAAGAAAAAGGGGAGAAATTTAAGCGGACGACAAAATAACTTTAAAAGAAAAAACCAGACGCTCAAAAAAAAAACTTTAAAACAAAACAAACCAATTTAAGGCAAACCCAAAAAAAAAAGGTGGTTTATTATTTTCAACGAAAATTCCCTTTTTTTTTTTCATTCACACCATTTTTTTAAATCTTAAGAATTAATCTTTTTTAAAAGATAGACAGTTATTCCAATTGATATCATCCAGTAATCTGTATAGAGGAAGTTCAATCAAATACAATCAACTTGACAACTGTAGAGATTTTCATTTAACTAAAAAAAAGAAGACAACAAAAAAATATTTATTATTTTAGACTTGATTTCGTCAACCGCTTTAGAAAACATGACTACACTCGAACAATCAACCCATTCTCCCATTTCACTTACTCATCCAGATATTAAGATTGTCAAGAAAGCTTTAAATGGGTTTGTTGGATTTGCCAACTTACCAAAACAATGGCATAGAAAATCAGTAAGAAGAGGTTTCGCTTTTAATATAATGGCAATTGGTGAAAGTGGATTAGGTAAAACAACATTAATCAATACCCTTTTCAGTCGTCAAATACTTAATCATAATAACAATAACAATAATAATGATGAATCAGAATCAACTGAGGACCAAGATTTAGGTTCAGTTCCAGTTAAGATTAAATCAACTCAAGCAGAACTCGAAGAAGATGGAGTTAAATTAAAAGTTAGTGTCATTACTGCTCCTGGGTTTGGTGAATCTATTAATAATACCGATTATTGGAAACCAATTGTTGATGAAATCAACAGTCGTTTTGATTCATATTTAGAAGCTGAATGTAAAATTAACAGATCTCAAATTGTTGATGAAAGAATTCATGCTTTCCTTTATTTCATTGAACCAACTGGTCATTCATTAAGATCTTTAGATATTGCTCTTATGAAATTAATTCATGAAAAAGTTAATTTAATTCCAGTCATTGCTAAGGCTGATACTTTAACCGATGAAGAAATTGCCGACTTCAAAAAAAGAATATTGGCTGATATTGAACATCAAGGTATTAAAATATTTAAACCAAGGTTCTATGATGATGAAGATGAAGAATCTATTGAAAATACTAAAAAAATCATTGATAGTTTCCCATTTGCTGTTGTTGGATCTACCAAGGAAGTTAAAACTTCAGATGGTAGAATTGTTAGAGGTAGACAATATCCATGGGGTATTATTGAAGTTGATAATGAAGATCATAATGATTTCGTTAAATTACGTGACTTATTAATTAGAAACTTTTTAGAAGAATTGAAAGAAACTACAGCGCATGAACTTTATGAAAATTACAGAACTGAAAAATTAACTAGAATGGGTATAGCACAAGATAGTTCTGTTTTCAGAGAATTTGATCCAGCTGCTAGACAAGAAGAAGAAAGAGCATTACATGAAGCTAAATTAGCCAAGATGGAAGCTGAAATGAAGATGGTTTTCCAACAAAAAGTTAGTGAAAAGGAAAAGAAATTACAAAGATCTGAAGCTGATTTATTCTCAAGGCATAAAGAAATGAAAGATAAATTAACTAAACAAATTAAGTTATTAGAAGAGAAAAAGGCACAATTAGAAAAACAAAAGGCTTTGCCACAAGAAACTCCTGTTGTGCCTAATCCTGTCCCAGCCAAGACTCGTAAAGGGTTCTTACGTTGAGTTTACTATTTGCTAGCTACTTTTTGTGATATTTTTTTTATTTTATGTGTGTTTGTTTAAAAAACTTGTGTTTAGTTCTTTTATATTATAACAAAAAATTTCCATTTACTTTTATTTTAAGTAGCTTTTTATTTTTAGTTGAAATTTTATTGCCAATATTGTACAATTTTGTTTCTATTATTTAGTTGAATAAAGAACTGTATCGAGTAATATCCCTTTTGAAACTATAAAACCAATGCTGTTTATCTTTTCTTGTGAGTTTCTCGTATTTTAGTGCAACTGTGAAAAAAAAACCCCAAAAGGGTAACAAAAACCTCACTTGCTGCAAGTTGCATGTAAACTTTATCAAAACAGTGAGTAGACGAAAAACTTTTTACAAAATAGAACATAATTAACGATAGGGGATGCTTTCAATTATGATCATTTTGAGATTGCCGTTAGTGCTATCACTTCAACTTCAGCCAATGAGCTATGTACTACTTTCAGCTCGAAAATTGATTCGGAATCTGCATTATCGACCTGTCAACAACACTTAGATCAAACTTTTAGACCTTTTCCTCATCGCCTGATATTTCCGTCTTTTTTTTTTGATTTTGCTGGTGATTTTAGATTCTTGCACCATCGGATCATCTCCCTCTCGTTTAAACTAAAGTTCCTTGTTTTAAACTTTGAACTCTTTTTATAAAAATCTATTTCCTCTGCTGTTATGAGATAAGTTCCAAATATCTTTATTGAAGAGAATATGAGTTCAGAACAGAAACCACCCCCCGCTCCCAAGGGTCGTACCTTAAAGGATGATCTAATAAAAACGGTTAAGGTAAGTACATGAATAAAACCAGTTACATGGTAGTGCCACTTGATACTAACCAACTGATAGAGTTTACAATTTGCATGGTTTATAGGAAATATAGTCATACAAATAAGTGGACTATTGTTCACTCTTACATATTTTAAACTTATGATAGAAACCCAATTTATATGGTATATGCTATTTTTCGCTGGTGTAATTGAATCATTTGGTATTTTGACTTATCAAACTATTGTTAGAAACGGATTTGATTTTAAATCACTTGTTAAAGATGATAATGTTCATTATTTATTCTTAGCAGTTTCTTTATTCGCAATTAGACCAAATGTTTTATTAACCATAATTCCTTATAGTTTATTTTCAACTTTTCATTTTTCAGCATATATAAATTGTTATTTGTTGCCATTATTCAAATTCAACAATACGTTGATGGCAAAAATTATAAATGTAATGATAATGAGTTATAACTCCACTGCAGTTCAATTGGCCAGTGGGATTGAATTGATAACTTATGTTTGGTTGATTTTGAGGTTAATTTCAGTGAGACAAAGATCAATATTTCCAGTGATTACATATACTATATTTTTGAAACTAAGGTATGAGACTTGTCCATATACAAGAGGATATTTACAACTGATTATAGGATCAATTGACGGACTAATCAAACTAATCGAACATCCTATCATCAGCAAAGGATGGGGTCATGTTAGGCATGCATTTGGTATAATTGACCTGGTTAAATTAGTCAATGACTATAGTAAAGATGGAAATACATCAGGATGGAAATTGGATACAGTTAAAGCAGATAAGGTTCCAGAGGAGAAAAAAGTAGAGGAAAAGAAGAAAGAAGAAGTAAAGAAACCAGAAGAAGGAAAGGAGAAGGAAACAGAAAAGAAGCCAGAAAAGGACGACAAAAAAGCAGCCGAAGCCAAGCCTAAAGAAAACAAGGATGGTAAAAAGAAAAAGGAAATCAAGAAGAGAAAATCTGGTATATATGTGGGATTGTTAGATGATATTCAAGAGAGTTTTGATTATATTGAATCTCTACTTCAAGGAAAAAATCCTGCAAAGAGTCAAAAGAAAGGAGGAAAGAAACAAGTTGCAAAAGAAAAGAAAAAAGAGGACAAGAAAGAAGGTAAACCAGAAGAGAAGAAAGAAGGCAAACCAGAGGAGAAGCAAGAAGAGAAACCACAGGAGAAGAAAGAAGAAAAACCACTGGAGAAGAAAGAAGAGAAACCACCGGAGAAGAAAGAAGAGAAACCACTGGAGAAGAAAGAAGAGAAACCACTGGAGAAGAAAGAAGAGAAACCACTGGAGAAGAAAGAAGAGAAACCACTGGAGAAGAAAGAAGAGAAACCACTGGAGAAGAAAGAAGAGAAACCACTGGAGAAGAAAGAAGAAAAGCCCACGGAGAAGAAAGAAGAAAACCCCACAAAGAAGAAAGAAGAGAAACCCAAGGATAATAAAGAAGAGCCAAAGAGCAAAGAAAAAGAAAAACTGGAAGACAAGGGTAAAAAGCCAGAAGTTTCAGAGACCACAACAGAAAAAAAGTCTACGAGTAAGTCAAATGAAACTAAAGAGAAAACAAAGGAGAAAAATAAACCTTCAAAACTACGGAAGAAGATTGTAATTCATGTTCCCCCAGCGGTCAAGAATCAGTATAAACAAATCAAGGAAGCCGCTCGGGCCGGCATAGAAGAACTTAAACATTGACTTTCTTTACGAGTTTCTTTTAAAAGTAAATATATTATGTGTTTATTTAGTATCACTATGAGATACGTTTAAAATTTGAGATTAATACATATAGTTAAGTTTTCTGAATTAATAACATTTCCAATTTGGGTTATATATTTATGGTTATGGGAAAAGTTTTTTTTGCAGCCGTTGAACGACATTTTTACGAGAGGCCAATTAAGCGACATCTGCCACAACTTTAAGTTTAAAAAAATTGCTTTGACGACATTTACGGATCAAAAAAAAGAAATTTCGTCATTTTGGATTTGAAAAAAAGATTTTGTTCGATAATGTTCCATTAGCTTCCATCTTCAAATTTCGCACCCAAGAAACAATTTTTTTTTCATGCAATCTAGAATCTGAAAAATTTCAACGAAATGGGAAATTTTATATATAAAAAGGAATCCTTCCACTTTTTTTTTGAAAATTTCTCTTTCTCCTCTTTTTCTTTTTCTAACTCTTTGTTATTTACATAATTATAGAAATAAAATACAATGTCTAAAGCTGTTGGTATTGATTTAGGTACTACCTACTCCTGTGTTGCCCACTTTGCTAACGATCGTGTTGAAATTATTGCCAACGATCAAGGTAACAGAACCACTCCATCTTTCGTTGCCTTCACTGATACTGAAAGATTAATTGGTGATGCTGCTAAGAACCAAGCCGCTATGAACCCAATCAATACTGTTTTTGATGCTAAGCGTTTAATCGGTAGAAAGTTTGAAGATGCTGAAGTTCAAGGTGATATCAAACACTTCCCATTCAAGGTTATTGACAAAGGTAGTAAGCCACAAATTCAAGTTGATTTCAAGGGTGAAACCAAGGTCTTTACTCCAGAAGAAATCTCTTCTATGATTTTAACCAAGATGAAGGAAACCGCTGAAGGTTACTTAGGTACTAAGGTTACTGATGCTGTTGTTACTGTTCCAGCTTACTTCAACGATTCTCAAAGACAAGCTACTAAGGATGCTGGTTTAATTGCTGGTTTAAACGTTATGAGAATTATTAACGAACCAACTGCTGCTGCCATTGCTTACGGTTTAGACAAGAAGTCCGAAGAAGAAAAGAATGTCTTAATTTTCGATTTAGGTGGTGGTACTTTTGATGTTTCCTTATTATCTATTGAAGATGGTATTTTCGAAGTTAAATCTACTGCTGGTGATACTCACTTAGGTGGTGAAGATTTCGATCACAGATTAGTTAACCACTTTGTTGCCGAATTCAAGAGAAAACATAAGAAAGACTTATCTAGTAACCAAAGAGCTTTAAGAAGATTAAGAACTGCCTGTGAACGTGCCAAGAGAACCTTATCTTCTTCTGCTCAAACTTCCATTGAAATTGATTCCTTATTTGAAGGTATTGACTTCTACACTTCTATTACCAGAGCTAGATTCGAAGAATTATGTCAAGATTTATTCAGATCTACCTTGGATCCAGTTGAAAAGGTTTTAAGAGATGCTAAGGTTGACAAGTCTCAAGTTGATGAAATTGTCTTGGTTGGTGGTTCTACTAGAATTCCAAAGGTTCAAAAGTTAGTTTCTGATTTCTTCAACGGTAAGGAACCAAACAGATCTATTAACCCAGATGAAGCTGTTGCTTATGGTGCTGCTGTCCAAGCCGCTATCTTATCTGGTGACACTTCTTCCAAGACTCAAGATTTATTATTGTTAGATGTTGCTCCATTATCATTAGGTATTGAAACTGCTGGTGGTATCATGACCAAGTTGATTCCAAGAAACTCTACCATCCCAACCAAGAAGTCTGAAACCTTCTCCACTTATGCTGATAACCAACCAGGTGTCTTAATTCAAGTTTACGAAGGTGAACGTGCCAAGACCAAGGACAACAACTTATTAGGTAAGTTTGAATTATCTGGTATTCCACCAGCTCCAAGAGGTGTTCCACAAATTGAAGTTACCTTCGATATTGATGCCAATGGTATCTTAAACGTTTCTGCTTTAGAAAAGGGTACTGGTAAGTCACAAAAGATCACCATCACCAACGATAAGGGTAGATTATCCAAGGAAGAAATCGAAAAGATGGTTTCTGAAGCTGAAAAGTACAAGGAAGAAGATGAAAAGGAAGCTAACAGAGTCCAAGCCAAGAATGCTTTAGAATCTTATGCCTACTCCTTAAAGACCACTTTAGGCGATGAACAATTCAAGTCTAAGTTAGATGCTTCTGAAGTTGAAGAAGTTACCAAGGCTGCCGATGAAACTATTGAATGGTTAGACTCCAACCAAACTGCCACACAAGAAGAATTTGCTGATAAGCAAAAGGAATTAGAAGGAAAGGCCAACCCAATCATGGCTAAGGCTTACCAAGCTGGTGCTGCTCCAGGTGGTGCTGCTCCAGGTGGCTTCCCAGGTGCTGCTGGTGGTGCTCCAGAACCATCTAACGATGGTCCAACTGTTGAAGAAGTTGATTAGATTCTCTAATGATAAGGGTTATTATTTTGTATTAATGTTTTTTTAATTTGGGCTTTTTTTGTTATATATGTTTAGAAATGGATTATAATTTTCTATTGCATTGCTTTGTATACATTTTGTTTAGATATAGACTTTATAAATAGAAGCTTTAATCTTGTAATTTGGAAATTGTCAGAATGTAGTTGTCATTGTAGATTTGTCAAGATTTTTTTTTGGAAATATGAATATAACGGCGGAGCTTATATACCAAGAGATCCGCCCTGATGCACTTTGATTCCCTAAAAACTTGTCCTCCATGAACCGCTTTCATTTGGCACACAACCCACTGTGCAACTTTATGAATCATGCGTTTACGAGAACCTGCAAAACCTCTTGAAAGCTGATGACAGGAATCATCAATACTTTTATTGAACGATCACATTATTGACTCTTCATGGTCTGGAAAGGATGTCAATAGCACTTGTTGAACTATGTGGTTCATTGATTGTAATTGTCAAGTAATTACTTTGAAAAGAACTGTCAATCATTTTGGTCAGGGGTTAGGAACAGGATGTGCTAGAACAATTCCGCAATGTTCTTATTCCCAGGAAAGTCTGGGGTAGAGAATTATTATTATTTTTTTCTTATTTTTCAGAAAACAAAAGATGAAAATATCTGGGGAATATTTTCAAGTCTTACAGAAATTGACTTAAACTAACATTGTTCTGGAGACGAAGGATTTTTTTACTAATAGATTACATAAACCAATTCTTGGCAACAGTGACCAGGCACAGTTCAAGCAACATAGGTATGCTTTTCATAGGACGATCCCCACGATTTACTGTGGTTTCAAATGATGAGTAACCTGAACTTGAAAAAAAGTAGAAGGCAGTTTATCGCCTGCAGGGAAAATAATCCCCAGATTTCAAATAAATTGAATGCAATTGATTGGTAAAATTTTTTTTATCATCTGATTTCATCTTTAGGCGCACAATTAAGGGACTGCCCAGACTTTCCAAAGTAATAAAATAAAATAAAAGAAATTCCTTTTTTTTTGTTCGGAGCCGGAGTTTCTTTAGTTAAAAAAGAATAAGTTTGTGGCTAACGGTGCATAAATATATGAATTGCTCAAAATCTGATTTGTTTAAAAAAACTTCGGAGTTGATTGGAATCTCCGTGGATAAAAATCTTTTCCCTTTATCCTTAAAAAATTCGCTTCTTTCGACACCGACCCCCACAAAAATTTAATTTAACAAGAATCAATAGTCATAATGTAAACAAAAGCAAGTCAAACTTATAAAAAAAACCTCAATAAAGCCAACTTTAGAGCAAGACAATTCAAATGTGATGGGCCTCGGTATCATATGTAATATGTAAATTAATGTTCGATTTCCCTGTCTAAATAAGCTTTTTTTAAGGTTAAGATTTTTTTTCTTAATCCTACCATAAGGAGGTTCCCCCATAAATTCAACGTCTTCTGATATTTTTTCCCTAACTATGTACTAAATTACCTTGGTGGAGACTTTGGTGCCAAAGGTCTAAAGCTTTCACTTGTTCGGGGTTCTGGTATTATTCTTTTTCTTAGTGTATTATGCTTATTTCTTAGTGTATGCAAGTGAAGGATTTCGTTGTATACATATTTTTTCATTTTCAACCGATACTTCGGAATCTAATTGTTCAAAACCAATTAGCCCGGGACAACTTGCACGTTCCGAATGAATCTGCGCCTTAGATAAGGTTCTTGAGGGCATTAATAAGGTTTCTTTTTTTTTTTGATGAAGAGGATTAAAAAAAAAAATAAAAAAATAATTATCAGCAGTATACATTTTAACAAATAATATTATTTTCTTTGGTAAAATAATAAATTAAAACTAATGCAGTAGAATGAAAAATCGAGTAAAAGAGAACAATGAGACGAGACATTTATTAAACACTTTTTTGTTGAGTAAAAAAAACGGACCTGTAAAAATTCAAATTTAAATATCAATTGAATTTCCAGCTTTTTATAAAATTTCAAAAAATCCTTTTCTCTTTTCTCTTTTAGTTTAGATATTTGATTACTATATATATTTATATATTATACAAGCTTTTCAATTCCTAACTTCAATCCAGTTATTAGTATGTATCATTGTTTATTTCAAGTTTCACACAGACACCAAATCCAAGACATACAGACAATTTTTGAAAACCAATTTTCTATTTAACGCGAAGGAAAGACAATTTTGCTCGTTTAACCCAAAACTTTTTCTGTGGACAAAATTCTTTTTTGCATCCATTGTCAATACTAAAAGACTTGATAAGATATATAAGGAAAGTTTGCAAAACCTCATCCGGAGATTATGAAACAGGACGTAAGCAATGCGGCTATTCCTTAAGGGACTTTTTTATGCATGGGGTTCTAAGGATCCGTTTTTTTTCTTGTTAAAAAAAACCGTTGTTGCATTTCTTGGAAGCTTAAAATACGAGCAAGACGACATTTTCGCTGTTTACCCAATTTTTTTTTCCATATCGGTTGAGACATTAATTGTTTTGTTTTTTAACACACCCCTCAACGGTTGGAAGAAGAAAAAAAAGACACGCAATGAAAAAATAACATTTTTTTTGCAATATCTGTCTGACTGATGAAATTGATTGACCGACTGAAGATTCACACTAGATTTCCAGACGTGTATTCAAGTTTACCGAAAGAACAACTACAAGAGTAAACGTGCCAATAAGTTTAACGATCTATTCCCAAGAAAATAACATTAGGTTTTAAAAATAGTAACTAGAGAATTCGGTCATTACCATTGATCAGTCGATGTGTGTGTGTCTGTCTGTTTACGCAAAACTTTAGAAAACTTTTTTTTTTTCATTGTTTTACTAACACAAATATATATAGAAGGAAGACCAACTTTTTATTCTTACTATTTATTAGCTATTTATATATATTTTTGCTTAACCTCATACAATGACCGCTCCTAATCACACAGTTGTTCATGAAGCCAATGGTGTTACTCCAAAACCAACTCCAAAGGAATTCTTTGAAAGACAACCAAGACAAGGTCACATCAAAGACTTAGATCAGTACAAAGAAATGTATCAACAATCCATTGAAAATCCAAAAGAATTCTTTGGAAAATTAGGAAAGGAATTATTATCTTGGGATCGTGATTTCCACACTGTTAAGTCTGGTACTTTAAAAGATGGTAATGCTGCTTGGTTCTTAGGTGGTCAATTAAACGCATGTTTCAACTGTGTTGATAGACATGCTTTAGCCAATCCAGACAAAACAGCTATCATATATGAAGCCGATGAAGAAAAAGATTCCAGAATTTACACTTATGGTGAATTATTACAAGAAGTTTCCAAAGTTGCTGGTGTTTTAAATTCGTGGGGTGTTGGTAAAGGTGACACCGTTGCTATTTACTTACCAATGAATGTTTATGCTATCATTGCCATGTTAGCAGTTGCCAGAGTTGGTGCTGTCCATTCCGTTATCTTTGCTGGTTTCTCTTCTGGTTCCATCAAGGACAGAGTCAATGATTCTTCTTGTAAGGCCCTCATCACTTGTGATGAAGGTAGAAGAGGTGGAAGAACTACTAATATTAAGAAATTATCTGATGAAGCCCTTTTAGAATGTCCAACTATTGAAAAAGTTTTAGTTCACAGAAGAACTGGTAACCCAGAAATCAAATTAGTTGAAGGCAGAGATTTCTACTGGGATGTTGAAACTACCAAATTCCCAGGTTATTTCCCACCAACTCCAGTTGATTCTGAAGACCCATTATTCTTATTATATACTTCTGGTTCCACTGGTACTCCAAAGGGTGTTGTCCACAGTACTGGTGGTTTCTTATTAGGTGCCGCCATGACCACCAAATACGTTTTTGATGTCCACCCAGAAGATATTGTTTTCACTGCTGGTGATGTTGGTTGGATTACTGGTCATACTTATGCTTTATATGGTCCATTATTACTTGGTGTCCCAACCATTATTTTTGAAGGTACTCCATCTTACCCAGATTTTGGTAGATTCTGGCAAATTGTTGAAAAACACAAGGCTACTCACTTTTATGTTGCTCCAACTGCTTTAAGATTATTACGTAAATCTGGTGAAGACGAAATTCCAAAATACGATTTATCTTCCTTAAGAACTTTAGGTTCCGTCGGTGAACCAATTTCGCCAGATATTTGGGAATGGTACAATGAACATGTTGGTAAAGGACAATGTCACATTTCGGATACTTATTGGCAAACCGAATCTGGTTCTCATATGATTGCTCCACTTGCTGGTGTTACTGCTAACAAGCCAGGTTCGGCTTCTTATCCATTCTTTGGTATTAAAACTGCATTAATTGATCCAGTTTCCGGTGTTGAAATTGAAGGTAATGACGTCGAAGGTGTTTTGGTTGTTAAGGACCATTGGCCATCCATTGCTAGATCTGTCTACAAGAACCACACTAAATACATGGACACTTATATGAACCCATACCCAGGTTACTACTTCAGTGGTGATGGTGCTGCTAGAGATAACGATGGTTATTACTGGATCAGAGGTAGAGTGGATGATGTTGTCAATGTTTCTGGTCACAGATTATCCACTGCTGAAATTGAAGCTGCTTTAATTGAACATCATGGTGTTACTGAAGCTGCTGTTGTTGGCATCAATGATGATTTAACTGGTCAAGCTGTTGTTGCCTACGTTGCTCTTCAAGATGAGTTAGCTGACGTTGTCAAAGATGACGAGAAGGCAATCACCTTAAGAAGAGAATTAGTTTTACAAGTAAGGAAGACTATTGGTCCATTTGCTGCTCCAAAGTCAGTGATTATTGTTGCTGATTTACCAAAGACTAGATCTGGTAAGATTATGAGAAGAATCTTAAGAAAGGTCAGTTCAAACGAAGCTGATCAATTAGGTGATATCACTACTTTAGCCAACCCACCATCTGTTGCTGGTATCATTGAATCTTTTGCTGCTCAATTCGGTAAGAAGTAAGAGGTTTCGTTGTTTGTGGATCATTGATTGTTTATTTTGTGTATATTTATAATATAAAATCATTTAAAGTTAGAAAACTTGTCTCTAGCAAAGTATCAATTTCGCTTATGTAGTGATTCGTGAACGTTTTTTTAATGAAGGAGATCAAAAAAAAAACACCAATGCTGGTTTTTCTATCATATAGTGCCGCACAACTAAACCACAATTAGCAAAGGACGACATGTCCATTCCATTATGGAAACTAACAAAGATATTCCTTCTTATAAAAGTGATTCAACTAATAATAGTATACTTCACACCATGTCAATTTGATACTTCATCAGAAATCATCCTTGAGAATTTAAACACTCCATCACCTTATCCAAACATTATAACCACCATACTTGAAAAATTTATTATATGGGATTTGGTATACTTCAATGATATGTATATTAATCCCATTAAATACGAACATATGTTTGTATTTTGTCCAGGATGGATTACTTTAATTCGATATTTATTTGGTGGAGAATCAGTTACATATTTCCAATTGCAATTTTGGAGTATTGTTTTATCAAATATATTTCATTATTTGGGTGTGATTATACTATATCTACTTACAAACTTGATATATGAAGGTAAAGTGAGTGAATTGGCTAGTTTATTTATGATAATTTCACCTGCTGGAATATTCTTAACTGTGAATTATTCAGAGAATTTTAGCAATTTCTTGACGTTGTTACAAATTTATTTATATTTAACTGCAGTCAATTTTCAAGATTATACGAAAGTAAGCAACAAGTCAATTAAATCAAATTGGAAATACGTTGTTAGTGGTATTATAAGTGCCGTGAATTACACAGTGAGAGCGAATGCCCTCCTTCTCGGGATAATATACTTGATAGACTTGTATCATTTCCTGTTAAATGGAAACATCGAAGAGTGTGTAACGTCGATAGCTACCGGAGGGATCTTATTTGCTTCGTTTTTGTCCATGAATATTTATCATTATTTATTGTTTTGTCCAGGAAGAGGAGAATGGTGTAATTCATTATTTCCAAGTTTATTCCAATATGCTCAAGACAAATACTGGAATGTTGGATTTTTGAAATATTGGACTGTGAATAATATACCGAATTTCTTATTAGTCTTGCCCATAATAGCCTTGAATATCTATTCCATTTATTATTTTTATGTACACGAATTACCTAAACATAAAAGAGTTTTAGGTTTGCTTGCAGTGAATACATTGATCATAATTGGAGGATTATTCTTTTGGAATACTCAAATCTTAAATAGAATTACCAGCTTTTCTCCAATCTTATATTGGACATTAAGTTTAGAATCAATCGAGGGAAAAAAGTGGGTCAAGCATGCTGTATACTATGGACTTATGTGGAACTTTATCCAGAGTGGATTGTTTGCAGCATTCATGCCACCGGCCTAAATCTAGAATAGTACACTATAGTTTTCGTATACAATAAATCAAATAATGTAATAATAACTAATTAATCTAAAATGCCATTCAAAAAAATGCCGTTCAACGAGATATTTTGCAACATTTCTTTTACTAAAATAGATCGAACTACACCGCATAAAACCAAATTCACTATGAACCTAATGTACATTTGGGAGATTAAAAAATAAAAGACTAATACCTAAAAAGAAGTAATACACACGAATTAAAGAATCATTAATATATCTTAACCATACCTAAGCTCTTTCGCCTCTTAATCTTCTGGCTAATTGAATATCCTTCTTTTGGATAGTAACTCTCTTAGCGTGAATAGCACACAAGTTAGTGTCTTCGAATAAGGAAACTAAGTAAGCTTCAACTGATTCTTGTAAAGCACCAATAGCGGAAGATTGGAATCTTAAATCAGTCTTGAAATCTTGAGCAATTTCTCTAACCAATCTTTGGAATGGTAATTTTCTGATTAATAATTCAGTAGACTTTTGGAATCTTCTAATTTCTCTTAAAGCAACGGTACCTGGCTTATATCTGTGAGGCTTCTTGACACCACCGGTAGATGGTGCAGACTTTCTAGCAGCCTTGGAAGCTAATTGTTTTCTTGGGGCTTTACCACCAGTGGATTTTCTTGCTGTTTGTTTGGTTCTGGCCATTTTTGTATATGTATAATTAAAAAGTTATAAAAACTGTTGATAGAAAGAAAGGAAAAGAGGAAGGGAACTTAGAAAAAAATGAATGGGAAACTGAATTGGTTTTATATTAGAAAAATTAGTGGGAATGCATTCTTGTTGTGACATATTTAGATTGTGGAGGAGTTTGTTAGAAAAAAGTAAACAAATCGAGATTCATAGTCTCGGGAAGTAGTAAAAGTGCATATTCTGAAAATTACGCACATACCGCGAAGAATATAGACCGAGCTCTTCAAGGATAGAAAATACACACATGCAGCGTAATCTGTAGCACTACAAATAGAACACTTTTTTCGGTTGTACTTTTCTTTTTTTTTTCTTTCTAGGGAAAGACGCGAGCGCGCAAGTGTTTTGTTTTTCTTTTTTGAACTTGTCTCTCTCGAGTATGGAGAGCGAAAACCTATTCACTTTGAATCGTTCATTGTGAATTACCATGACAGAAGAAAAAATTGTGACGATCGTTAATAAGCATGCAACTTCTTTTTCTTAAAAAAGTCAACCTATTTCTGTTCTGAGAATTACACTCACAAGAGTAACTTTCATTCTATTTTTCGTTAGCTTTTCCACTCACCACAAGAAATCAATTGTTATTATTGCTCTTTTAGTTGGTAACTTCTTTTCCTTGTCATGCTCTTTTGCTGCACTTCTCGCACTCTTTTCCCCTTCTGTTTCAAGTAGTCTTTCTAACTCTCTCCACACCACAAAAAAATTTAACACAACCCGCCCACCACACAACATTTTTATCCCCTTTTTCTTTTGTTATAAATAAACCTGGTTTCGCACTCTTTCTAGTCCACTTGTTTTTTTAATTTCTCTTTTTTCCCCTTACAACAAAGTTTTATAACTTACGTTTTTAGTTAACACTTACATACATATAATTTATTACACACAATGTCTGGTAGAGGAAAAGGAGGAAAAGGTTTAGGAAAGGGTGGTGCTAAGAGACACAGAAAGATCTTGAGAGATAACATTCAAGGTATTACCAAGCCAGCTATTAGAAGATTAGCTAGAAGAGGTGGTGTTAAGCGTATTTCCGCTTTAATTTACGAAGAAGTTAGAGTTGTCTTAAAACAATTCTTGGAATCAGTTATCAGAGATGCTGTTACCTATACCGAACACGCTAAGAGAAAGACTGTTACTTCCTTAGATGTTGTTTACGCCTTAAAGAGACAAGGTAGAACCTTGTATGGTTTTGGTGGTTAAACAAAATAACAACAACATATTTACGTTAGCTAATGTATTTTTAATAAATGGGGGAAATTTACTATTGATCGATTCTTTTCTTTCTATGTATATTATTTTAATATAACTATTTTCAGTTCGTTAGATTTTTGATTGTGATTGTAGAAACCAAAAGAGGCGAAATTTATAAAATTTGAAAATGGAAAACCGGTTGGTTAACAGCTTTTTGTATGGGGAGGTTAATTTTTGTGGTGGGTGCGAAAAGACAAAAAAAACATCACCACTTTAAAAATATTCTTTCAGCACACCGGTGTGCTTTTGCACACCTATTTAACAACATCCAAACGTACTATTCTAAAATCCGAAAGGCTTCTATGTTAATCTATAACAATTTATAAAAAGACTACAAAAATAAATAAAGAGAGAAAATAAACTCAAGCTTCTGCTAATAACTCTTCGTAATCATCCATACTCAACAATGCACCATCTCCTTCAAGTAATTCATCAACCAACTTATCATCAACATCATAAAGAATAACATGAATATGGCTAATAGATCTAACACTTTGTAAACTTAACCAATTCTTAAACCAAACAATCTGCAGTGGTTTAACGCCACGAGTAACAAATGTCTTGTGTAAATACTTTTCAATAATTCGTTTTGATGTATTGGAAATGTCACCTACTTCACTTTTCTTATCAGTTGGAATGGTCAATTTTGACCATACACAAAGATGTTTAACATTATCAGGGAAATAATAGGGGAATTTATTATATTTAATCTTTGTATCTCCTTTATTATGAAATATTAAATCTTGAGGATATGATATATCATACTCCGATGCATGATTCTTTGATGGGAAACGAATATCACTTTCTTTCCAACATAATTCATATTGTAATAAATATTGATTTACATTTAATTCTTTTTCCTTTAACCATCTCTTAAACTCATGATATTTCGAAGTTTGTGATTCTGACCTAGCAAAGATTTCCAACTGATTGGAAAATATGATGAAATTAATATCTTGCCAACTAAATGGTTGTCCATGTTTTATTTTGGATGCATTTGGCATGTGCGACGATTTAGTGAATGTGATATTATAATGTTTATAATAATGGTCTAAGGTTTTAGCAGTGGCAGTGCTAGTAGTACTTGAAAGTTCTTCTTCTTGTGAGATAGTAGGTGTAGTTGGAGGTGTTATATAGTGAAAACTCATAATTTTATTGAATTTTTTTTCTCTTCAAGGGCGCGATTTTTTTTTTTCAGCTTCCGAAAATTGGGTTTTTAGTGTCTTTCTATTTGCAACCAAAAAAAAAAAGAAAAGACAGCTGATTGAAGGGAATAGCGATTGTTGGGGTATTACAAAGAGAGAGGGAGAAGGAGAAAGAAATAAGAGGATAACATAAGAAAATACAATAATAAATGAATATGAAAGTATTTTCAAAAGGGATTTCTCCATCATTTTATAGCAGTCTGCTCTTCCTACAATTTCTTTTTGCTAAAGGAGATGTTCCCTATTTTTCCGCAGCATAATTTCTTTTTTTTTTTTTGATTTCGTAATCATCATTTTTTTTTTTCATTGTTTACCTCAGGGTTACATCGGCAATAGTTTTTTGTTACATTTGGGGTTCTTCTCAAGACTTCCATTCATAAGCCACAAGCACGTTTATCGCAAGATATCCGCAGATACGAGACCTATCAGAAGAGCTAAACTGTCCCAACTTACAGATGAGCTAAATTATGTTTAACTAATTGTGACAATAGGTCTCTCTCAAAAAAAAAAAAAAATCCAGACCATTTCTTCTCATTTCTTTTTTTAAAATCTCGCCGACATCAACGTCAGATTTTCATGAGGAGATACCTTGCGTTTCCCACGTTCACGACCAGTTAATGCCGAGTTTGCTCTCTTCGAGTCAAAGATGCATGGAAGCAAGGCAAATTTGTTCTGATTTGAACATCAAAGGCTGTGCGTGTGCGTGTATGTGAATATGCCCTCCCTTGCCACACTAAATGATGTCAAAATGCCAAGTGGGAAAAAATTGCTGCAAAAAAAAAGTTATTTCAAAATGCACTCTCAGGTGTTTTGAGTGACGTAACAGTACTAACGAAAACACGTACCAAATATAGAAGAACCGGCTGACGAACATATAGGACCTATGCATTCCAATTATGCTCACATTAGAAAACGGAGTATGAAGTAGTTTGATGTAGACGAGTCATTTGGTCTTCTCAGACCTATATATGTCTGAATTTCTGCAAATAAGGATATTTATCTCGAGCAATCAGTGTTGTGAATTCGATTGGTACATTGATCATTTAACACAATTAAGGGAACTATTCACCCACCGGCCTAATAATAGTGAATATTTGGCAGAAGAAACTAAGCAAAAAGGCCGAGAAAAAAATTCATTAATTAACGTTAATTTACATCGATTTTGGTTTAGAGTTCTTGAAAAGGAATGGGAAAACAGTAGGGAATTTCCTCAAAGTGTTTTTCGGATTCTGAATTTAATGTATTTAGTTACAGTTGGCTTTTGTAACCTAGGATTTAGTGAGTAGCTATTTGAAGTTTCGTTGGTTAGTGCCAGCCGCACTCTTGCGGATATTAACAATCCGATTGGTGTGAATTAAGTCATGAGTTATTTTTGAATGAAGAAGACCTTCAGGAGGCGGATCTAATTCACTCCAATTATTAGATCAATGAACTCTATATGTCGTCAATCAAAGTCAAACCAAAGATATAAAGATGGAAAGTGGTGTCCACTCAAAAGCGATTTAATTAACCACACCACGCAACAGCAAACAGAAAAAAAAAATAATTTTTAAAAAAGGTTTCCCCTGAACACTTTTTTTCACACTTTTGTTGCCTTATCAGACAACGCTTTGGTCAATTCTAATTATTCACAGTGGTCAGATACACAATTACAACATAGCCATAAAAAATAACACGAAAGTAAAAGCACACACACAAAAAAAAAGGAAAATGGCGTATCCCCTCCAAAGCACAATTTCGTTTCGTACCTCTAACGATTCAAGTGACGAAAGTTCAATTGATACATCGAGTCATATCCCCTTGGAAATGCCGGCACATCGACTTATAATATTACGACACGGAGAACTGCAATGGAACAAAGAAAATAAATTCTGTGGATGGATAGATATTCCATTAAGTACAAAGGGACAGCAAGAAGCTCAATATGCTGCTGAATTGATACATTCGCATGGATTAGATCCTGATATTATATATACTTCAAAATTAACTCGGAGTATAGAGACTGGGTTATTGATTTTACAAAAATTAAACAAGATTTGGATTGATCATATTAAGACTTGGAGATTGAATGAGCGTCATTATGGACAATATCAAGGTCGAGATAAACACGATGTATTTTTAGAATTGGGATCAGACAAGGAGAAATTCCAACATATCAGACGAGATTATCGAGGATTACCACCCATGATACCCACTGGACTGGATCTGAGTATTGATGATCGATATAATGATGTTGTGAATCGTGATGTCTTACCTAGGGGTGAATCATTGGAGATGGTTATGAAGAGATTGATTCCATTTTTCCAATATGAGATATTGGATCAACAGATGATACAGTTGAATAAGACTGTTTTGATTGTGACTCATGGGTCTATTGTAAGGAGTTTGATTAAGTATTTGAATAATGTCAATGATGAGGATATTAGCAAGATTAATGTCCCCACAGGTATTCCATTAGTATTTGAGTTGAATGATAAGGGTGAATTACTTAAATATTATTATTTAGATAAAGAGAAAGCAAAAGCAGGAATCGAAAAAGTTAAGAGTGAAGGGTTAGTGAAAGTTTAGAGTGGGAAGTTATGTATAGTAGGTATACAATTTTTTTAATTGTATTGATTTGATCTAGAATGAACTGATAATGTAATTTCTTGACAAAAGAGGTTTTCTTTTCTTTCGTAGAGATAAGAGGGGGCAGTCTGAGGACCCACATGATTCAAGACCGAGAGATCTTGGGGATCTAGAAACAGAGAATGTCAGGATGTACATTTACAGGCATACAGATACAGATATGTCAGACAAACAACCGAGAAAAAAAAATAACAAAAGTCCAGACAATGTGTGGGTTAAATGGAATGTGCATGAATCAAAGATAAGAAAATGCACGGTTTATTATTAAAAAATAAGAAAAATCGAACAATGTGAAATGCGGATGTTGATGCAATGAAGTTATAGAATGGGTAGAGATTAAGCACACCAATAGAATCTGAAACCACTTGATTAGCCACAGAGAAGATCATCACTTAGCTGGTTTTTTTTGACGGTTGGACAGCCAAAAGGTTTGAGCCGTATTTTTTAAACTTTAATAAATAATAATAAGAAGTTGTAAATCAATCTAGCCCCAAAAAGGTAGAAAGAGAGGGGAATGACTCCCATGGTCCCCCTCATGGGGGGACGATCCCCTTGGTGATCTTATTTTTTTCTTTTTCTTAAATAGAGTAGGTAAGTGTGGGTAGGCTGTGTAGGGTACTAATTAACAACGGTAAGGTAAAAATGAGTCAACAATTTTTAGTCGGAGATAACAAAAAAATATAAACAAGAAATATCCGATTCGGTTGTCCGAGTCGCATCTCTCTCTGTGTCTCTCCTTCTCGCATAATCATCTGGATCATTTTTACCAGTAGGTTTAAATTTATGTCGGGAAATATAGGAGAAAGTGTCATTACACAAAGCATTCCTAAATGAATGACCACCTTGAGATGAGATGTGCGAGATATTTATATGTTTTGTGTATTATTGCGAAGAGAGCAATAGTAGAAAAGTAACAGGGGAAAATTTTTTGTTTGACGGGACGGGAAAAGAGAATTGACAGGTTTTTTTTGCCATCCAAATTTAAAGTTTGCTTATACAATAACAAAAAAATTTTGTTGAGTAGTTAAGTGACGACTTGTTCATAAAAATAAAATGAAATGAAATTGAATAGATGAAACCAACAACATTCATTCTAGCTGTTTGGCGATGGAGTCTTTTTTTTGTTTCCATATAAATTGGGTTTCTCTCACATAAATTTTATTATGGTATGCTAAATAAATTTCTTAGTAATAAATTCTAATGGAATCCCAAAGAAGAAATAGAAGCGAAGAGCCAAAAAAAAAAATAAAGAAAAAGAAACAAAGAAATAAAGTGGGGGATTCCTTAGTTAAGAAGAAAATTTCATAAGCAATTTTTGAGAAAGTGACGTACAAACAAACTTTAAAATTTAATTAGTAATTTTAAAAACCACATTTCTATATATAGTGAAGAGCACACCCTTTTTTTTTCTTCCTCCTTTTGTCTTTCTTTTTCTCGTTTCTTTACACACCAATTTTTTTTTTTGGTATTTTGACCTTTTAATAGATTACTTAGATATTATATATATACACACGCACACACTCACTTACATACTACTTACGCATTGCTAAAAGAAGAAGAAGAAAAAACTATGACTTCATTAGCAATTTTACCTCATTTAACGAGATCAATCACCGATATTATGGATGAAGACTTGTATCACTCACCAGCATCACCTATACAATTTAATACCACCACTACTACTACCAATACATCTCAACAACATCAACATATGAACTACACTGCTTCAAAGGGCTCAGTTAATTCATCGCCTACTTTATCTCATCAAAATTCATTTATTACTAATACAACAAACATCAATAATAATACTACAAATGGTAATAATTTAAGTAACTTTCTTAACATTCCTGATTCATTTTTGGATCAAATCAAATCAAATAACTTTACATTTGATGGTAATGAAGCTCAACAACAACAACCTTTTGCATTCCCTTCGTCTGTCCAACAGCCCACCCCACAACAGCCACAGCCACAGCCGCAGTTTGTTCAACAACCTTATCCATTCACTGACTATGCCAATCCAAATTCATTTATTCGTCCACCTCAACTAGCTGCTGCTAATCGTCAAATGTCTCCTCCTCCATTGCCTCAAGCATTCCCCACTAGAACCAGAAGAAGAATTACAACCATTGATGATGTTGATCAAGAAACGTCCGCTAATGGAAATAAAAAGAAGTATGATCAAGAATATTTATTATACAATCCAGACATATCTCCTGCTCATATTATTAGTCAAACTGACTTAGAATCTTCATTTTTTGTTCAACCTAAATACGATAACACTACTAACGATATCATACCCGGATATGAAAATGATTACTTGTTTATGGATGACGATTTAGAAGCTGAAGACATTGAAGAAGATATCGAAGAGGATTTATCTGACGAAGAAGAGGATGACGATAATTATTTCCACGTTGACGAGGAATTCGACGAATTTATGATGAATAGTGCTTATGGCATTGACCCTATTGGTTATTCTATTGTGAAACAAGAATTTGAACATGCTCATGACTACAGCCACCATCACCACCAACAGCAACAACAACCTGAATTACAACACAATGAAATTCAAGTGTTTATACCCCCAGTTGAAGATTATCAACAACAAGCTGAAGTTGAAGACCTTGAGTTTGATGAAGATGAAATGATGATTGATGTGCAGACAGAGCCACAACAGGAACAACAAGAATTTAGAGTGAAACAAGAAGAGCAAGAAGGAGCAGTACTATCTCCCGAATTACCTGATACTAAAAAGGTGCACCAACAACATCATCATCATCACCGCAAGGCTGCTGATATATCAGCAAACAACCCACATCATCAATGTGATTTAATCAATCCAAGTACAGGGGTTGCATGTAATAAACAATTTTCTCGCCCTTATGATTTAATTAGACATCAAGAAACAATTCATGCTTCCAAAAAGAAGATTTTTAGATGTGTGATTTGTGAAGGTCGTAGATTTGGTGGGCCTGGGAATGGAAAGTCAAAGACTTTTTCAAGAGTTGATGCTTTATCCAGACACATTAAAGTGAAGCACGATATAATTGGGAAAGAAGCATTGGATTTGGTTAATGAAGCAAAAGAAAATGTTGAATATGTTTTGAATTGAGTTTGATATAATGAGAGAGATGGAGGGTTTTTATTTGAGTCGGTTTTTTTTTGGGTTGGTTTTTATTTAAAATTTTTTTTATAACATTTATTAATAATTAAAAATTAGTTTATAACTTGTATATACATAAATTAATGAAGTCTTTTTTTGTTATCATTATAAAGTGTGCGTTGTAGAATAAATAAGGTGCCTGCCTATTCAGATGTAGTTGATATACTTGGCAGTAATTCTTGTAATTCTAATAAATCATTCAAAATTTCATCCACCAGTTTATTTAAAGGTTGTGATTGTTGTTCAATTGGATTAAATCTTAATTTTAGATATTGCATGGCAATATAAATATCTAAACTCATTTGAAATAATCCAGCAAGAATGAAAATAATGGAAATGTTATTGGTTCCAAATAATAAATAACTAATCTTTATACAATCTCCACCTAACCAGCTTAACAACAATATTTCTTTAAAGTTTTCAATTGATTGCAATCGATTCAATAATAATATTTGTGGCAATGGCAAAAGACTCTCTATAAATAATCCTAAAGTTCCAATAATGTTTCCATATAATTCCAGCTGATAGAATAATAATGTCAATATTCCAAATCCACTAGCAAAACAAATTAAAAACTTCCAATACATTTCTTCCATTTTCCATTGCCAAAATTGTGCTGGACGTAAATAATACACATCAAATAATCGAAGTGCCGATATAAATAATGCCACACCATAACTCATAACCACCTTTCCATAATCAATAATCACACCTCTAATTGTTCCTTTCCAATCTCCTGTCCAATATCCTTCATGTTGCATCGCATGGGCACTTGACATCCTTCTTGGAATTCGTGATTGTAATTCATGTATGAAATGAGGTGCTGGCGTTAAAAACTCGGGATCATAATTCTTGATTCGGTATTGTAAACTAATCTTTAACAATATAATCTGAATAAGTATCATCATGATACTTTGTCTTAATAATGTGATTTCAAAGGGTGAACAAATATAATAATATATTCGTAGTATTGAAGCCATGAACATGGTGCCACAAATATCGATGGAGAAACCTTGTGAGGATTTTCGTTTATAGATCGATAAACAAGTAGAACCGTATGAAAACACTGGAGTGAATGTCATGAATAAGTTGGCACATTTTTGGAGGTCGGGTAAATAATCTAGGTAAGGGTATAGTTCTTGTGGTAAGAATTTTGACATGATTTATGTGTGTATTTTTTCTTTGTGAATGGAGGGGGCTATATCATATGACAATGAGACGTTTTCTAAATAATTTAGGACGGGGTTGGGTTATGTGAGAGATTAATAGTTCTATATATCTATTATTATTCCGGCAATTTTCTATAGACGATTGTGTAAAATGTGTTTATTTGAAAAAAATTAACTCGGTAGACGATGATCTTATAACGAAAGATGATTGAGGAATGTTTTTTTTTTTAAACTTTTTAAGTTTTTTTCCGTTTGATTAAAAGTGACATTTTTTTTTTGGTGTGGTTAAGTTAAAGCGTCGCGTGAGTTGTAATTTATTCTCTCGCTAAACACCGCCACTTGTTAGTACCGCGGTGGATCGAATGGAATAAAAAAAAAAATAAAGAAACAATTCCCTACCTTTCCGTCGTTCCGGGTATAAGCGCAACAATTTTGTGTTATTTATTTCAAGCCATGAGCGAGGATCGGGATACCGACACATGTCATTTTAAATTTGTTTCACTCAAGCGATGCTGAAAGTCCTTTAGAAATGTCGCAAACACTGCATTAAGCGTGGCTGGTCGAATTGTCTTCATTGGACCTTTAAAATAGACAGTCAACAATTA
>JAKTZT010000062.1:0-33220 GCA_030578955.1 Hemisphaericaspora insectamans | reverse complement strand
CACTTATATCCTGCAAGTGGAAAAAATAGAAGTCAGTCTATTTTAAGCTCTTGTGAAAAAAAGAACAGTTCGGGTCTGAAATCTGGTACATGTGCATCTTCTAAAAGACTTATCTTGACACCTATTGACAGAACTATATTGTTTATTTCGCTTTAGACTTAATTCGCTAGGCCCTCATTATAAAGAAACCTTAGAGAACTTTGTTTCTAAAGATTAAAACAATTAAATACATAGTATTTGTGCCTTGGTACCTTTTTCTATTTTTTTCAATCGCAAGTTTTTCGAAACAAGAAAAGAAACTAACCCATTTTGACACAATTATTTGTGGCTAATAAGATTTTATTTTTTTTGCAGAAATTATTTTTTATTGCATTGGTTGTAATTGAGAGAGAATAGAAATACGCTTGAGTCACTGTAAAATATTTTTCAAAGAAAATGCCACGGCATTTGTTGAACAGAAGAAATTTTTCTTGTTGGAGATAAAACGAGGCGGAACTATTTTGCTCACCCTTTAAAAAAATAATAATTAATCTGGTAACCAAAATTAAAGCGCCAATACTGCATTTTAGAACGCGAGCTTTTGCAGTTTTACCTCTCTAAACAATAGGTCGCAAACATTAACAATATCGGAGAAGCCCAAACGCTAAAATATTCCCAATGTGGGGGAGTAGTGGTGAAATTATACCCGGTAAACTCGATCGGGCTTAAAATAATGATCCCGACATTAGGGCAACTTTGTTGCATTTTCACTTTACGACAGTTTTGAGGATTTAAGGGGAAAGTCAATGGAACAGAACTATTTTTCATGTCAATTCCCCTCATAATAAGTAAGTTGATGTATAATCTAGAAATCTTCTGTGAGTAAGATTAAGCGACCATTCTTTTAAACCATTATGATTATACCCAATCAGAGTCGTGTTGCCATGTTATAATCACAGCTCTATGGAAACGAAAAAGCGAAGGGAACAAAAGCCATTATCCTCAGAATATTTGCGCTGGTTATTTAGTTTTGGTTTAAGGGTTTGGTCAAGGGTTTTCTTGCTTACGCATTGCATCGACCTTAGACCTTACATTACAATAGATTATATTCAAAGAGGAGGGGGGTTAAAGATGATTTAATCAAACAATAGGATTTTCCCCTTAAAATCTCCCTTTAAAGTAGGTTTAGAAAATCCTATTGTTTGGAACACTTTCTATTTTTTTTTCTGGATTGTTTTCTTGGACAAAATGAAAATGCCCCCCCCCCCCCCAGCGCCATTTCGAGAGTAAATATTGCCAAATTCGAACACAAACAAGGCTATTGTTAAGTTCGGGCTCGGCACTGCTATTGTTTAATACCCTTAAAAAGTGTGGTCTGTTACCCGATAGAAGGTAAATGCTTCCTTGCACAGGTTCTTGAACTAGGAGAAGCAGCCTAGACCTTTCTACATAATTGACTACCGGTTGTTAAACTTCAGCACCCATTGGACGATTTGCAATCAATTCTGATTGAAACAAAAATCACAGCTGAATTTCAGTTCTAAGGCTGCAGTCTAAAATGACAAAGTAGCTTCTCCAAACTTTCATATGCTTCTGGGCTGAGCTGCATAAAGCAAAAAGGGCGTTTCCGAAAAGTGAAGTTCCGAAATTTGCAGCAGAGCCGGTTGACAATAAGAATCCTTGTCAGTGCATTCGTTGTTTGAGTTGGAGAAGCTACCTCTGGACTGTACTGGAAGCTGTGAAAAGCGTTTACACTCTTATTGAGAGAAAATCCCTTGAGAGTATCAGTATTCAGGTCCGAGGTGTTATCAGACTTTAACTATTCGAATGAGTACACAAATCCAAGGCATAATAACTTCTCACAACAGAGCTACGAGTGGAATATGTAATAGGCTGGAGAGTGTGATTCATATGGTGTTTAGCGATCATTGTAAATGCGAATATTACGTATAGATATATAGCGAAATAGAATGGCCATTCCTCCCTCGTTCACAAGGTTACTTACTATAAATAGGAGCGAATCGGGTGAATGAACTTCAATTGTCGCAGTCTCGAGGTCACGATATGTTATATATTCATAAATGACGAATGATCCCAGGGATGGCACCATTGGATGTAAAAGTATATGCTAGAAAGCCAGGTGTAAACCACAATGGGGTTGGCTCCCATACATTCGACAAAATAATGCAAATTCAAAAGAAAGAAAGAAAAGCGAAGCTGATGCAGTTTCCAACCCTTTCCACATTGGTATGTCAGTTTCCATTATAAATATACCAGATGGGCAACATGCAAATTTTAGTAATTTTTCGATAGGCCAACTATAAGACGTTTAATACACCGTGGGTGTTTGCTTAAACACTCAGAATATCACTGCCCATTTGCAACCAATAGTCAAAAAAAAACTAGAGAGAAGGCACAGGTTCAGTTTAAGTATGGACTTGACCGGGGGTGCTAGGTTATTAGATTACTAGTAGAATTGGTATTTGTCGAACTGTCAAGTCGCTATTTAACCAGCTATAGAGATCCGAGGTCTAAATATCACTGATTGATTTGGTTGTTTAAAACCTCCGACTTATTGGACTCCTTGATCGGTAAGTATAAGTACAGCATTAATAAATAAACTTTATATTAACTAAATCCTACAAAAATATCCCATGAGGTTTTCCCAGAAAAAAAAAGACTAGAGTGAGTTCTTAGATATCTTCATCAAATCCATCTAAAGTAACCACTTCTCCTGGCTTAAATGGAGGTAAGCCCAAGTATGGACATCCATCGCATCTAAAAGCATCACCTAAAGCACATGATCCGCATCCGCCAGTTTTTCCTTGCACAGTAAAATCAATCTCTGACAAATCTTCTTCTCTAAATTGAACCTTTGCTTTTAACCTTTCTTCAATCTTTATAGCTTCCAAAGTTGCCAGCTGGGCCATTTTACCCAATATTGAATCCTGTAATGATCTTTGGTTGTTTGCTTCTTGTTCTTCCAATTCTTTTAAACCGCATGTACAATCTTTGCATGCCTTCTTTCTTCGTTTCCCACTTGGTAATTCGCATTTTTTAGGTATTATTAATCCATCCATCTTTGTTTGTTTGATCAAGTCATTTTCATCTATAAAGGATTCAGCATCATCTCCATCTTCAGAATCGTCATCACTGAAATAAGTCAATTTGGTTTCATACAATTTTCTTTTTGAAGAAGCTTCATCCTCTTCAGTTGGTGGAGATGGTAATCCATCCGCTAATTCAGGTGGAGTTGTTGGAACGATGGGTTCAGTTAATTTCTTAAACATGGGAAGTTTCTTTTTGGTATCATTATTTCCAGCAGATTTTTTCTTAAGAAATACAGTTTCAATTGGTTTTGGTTTCACCCAAACACCATCTTCAATTACTAAACCAGATAGCAATACATCGAGGTCTTGATCTTTAGGTAAATCTCCAAATAATTTCCCATTAGAAGTTAAAATCTTATGGAATAATTGAATTAACAGTAATGGCATCTCAAGATATTCAACGGGGTTTGGATTTATATATCTGATTTCATCGTATGTGTTTGGTGTTAATTCTACTTCTCCTCTAGTTACACGATCAATGATCTGTTGTTCCAAAGTGTAGTTATTACTATGCTTGGATTTGATATCTTGTTTAATAGTTTCTACAAGATGCTGATCGGTAACCACTGTTGGATGTAACAATAAAAGGATTCGTGACATGGTTATAATGATTGTTTGGATGATATAACACAACACTAAAAGGACACCGGGAATGACTGAAATAGTAAACTGGTAAGTCTTGATAATCTCTAATGATCTCTTGTAATAAAAAGAAGAAATCAGAATGATAAAATTTTATATTTAAAAAAAAAAATCTTTGCTTATAAATTTAATTTTTTTTTCTTTTTCCCATCAGTCATCAGTTACTAAATCTCCTGTACTTCTCACCTTAAATGATTCTTATACATCAAATAACTATATAGTCTTACTAAATAAGCTCCTTTAAAACTGGTACACCAGCTTCTTGCACTTTAAACCTTTAAGACAACTACTTTCACCTGTTCTCCTGTTTCCAATATGGGTCGCTATCTGAACATGATTTGTAAGCAAATTATCACGTGATATTACTAGAAAAACAATAGTGCTGGTAATCATTAACATAATATCATCATTGGCTGCAAACTGACTGAAACACAAAAGTACTTCAGCCCCATATCCACACGCACCTTTTGTGACTTGCTGACTAATTAATATTATTCGATTCAAATGTATAGATATAGAATTAGCAACCAAGAAAAGGGAAGTGTCTAGCCAACTTATGTTGATTACATTATTAATTAATCAAATTAGCAGATTGCTTTGGATGAACTTTTCTTGACTTTCTTCTACCCCCCTCCATACCACTATAACGAGACATGATCGAGCTGCCTTTAATTTATTGATCTATGCTTGTTACGTGTAGTTAAAAGATCGTAAAGGGGCTCTCGCCGTCATTTTCGCAAGGTTTACAATCTTTCCATAAAACTCTTCAGCAAAACTTACAACAATATTAATTTAGTTATAAAATATCGATTCTGTAATACAAAAGAAGAAGAAATAACAAAATCAAAAAGTTTAAACTCCGATAAGATAATAATAATACATAAAAAAGTCCAATAAAAACCAATATACCTCTCTTCACTCCTCACCTGCTCCCTCCTCGTCATCAACATCGACATCAGTCTCATCTGAATCTGTTGATACACTATCCCCATCGCCCTTCCGTTGTGGCTTAATTATACTTCCTCCGCCTGGTCCCCCGGCTGTCAACTGCCTTAAACCGCCACCAGGAGCATTAGCAAAAGTTGGCGAAAGAATTTGTGCCAGTGGAGATCTCGAAGGTATTGGCGACACGTTACTCTGGTTTCTACTGTGTGAATAGTGTCTCGACTGGGGTGAAGCTAATGACATCAACGAAATCACAGCTTCTTTTTCATTATTCTCAGTAGTGACAGTAATGGGTGTGTTTGAAGTCGTTACTGTTGTCGCAGTAGCCGCTTCATTGGATTTGGATCCAAATCCTTTGAATGAAGTTGGTTGGAAATCATCACCGGCTCCATGTTGTTGAGAATTTAGAGCAACGCTTATTGGAGGAAGTTGGATATCTGATTGCAGTGATTGAGTACGACGATGTCCCAATATAAAGTCAGTAGCGGATTCGATTGATGTTGATCGTGTATGACTGAAATTTCGTCGATGCGAGGATGATAATAATTGCTGGCCCACTGGTCTTTGTGACAGACTTCGACTATGTCTGCGTTGTTGTTGATGCTGCTGTTGCCTTGAAAGTGTGGCAAGTAATGCCTTGTGAGCACTTGTTTCTTCATCTGGCGAGGGCATGTCAAATAAAGGTGGTGGTCGTTGTTGTGAAGCTTGAAATTCGACATTATGGAATCTGGGTGACTGCTTAAGTGCGAAATTGGGAGGCCTGTCAAATGAAGGTTTAGATATCGGTGATTGTTGTAATGTTTGTAGATTCAAATTTGCTCGTTGTATTGATTGTGATGGGGACCATCTTGTGTTTCCATTTTTGCTAAAATTTGCGCCGCCACCACCTGCAGCTTTAGTTGGAGAATTTGAAGAATCAAATGATAATTCATTGAATGTGACCTTATTTATATGAGAATTGGAATCTTCTTTTTGTAACTTCCCCAACGCCGAACTTAATTTATGCTTCAACTGCGAACTAATTTCTTGTAATTCATCTCTTTTGGGACTTCCGTCTTCATTTTGAAATAATCGTTTTGCAGCTGAGAAATATTGTGGTGTCTTTTGTAATTTTGACTTGCGTTCTTCGGAATCATAAGTTGAATGTTTTGGAGTCTTTAATAGGCTCCCTACACTATATGGACTGGCAACATTGAACAGACTTAATTTATAATCCGGTGATTTCAATGTACCTGAATTACTTCTTTTTAATCCAGGTGAAAATGGTACTTGATCACTATTGGTTGCAGGCTCCGGAGTTCTTAGGAAATTGGCCGAGACTCGACTTTTTCTTCTTGCACCTGAGTTTGGTGGCGACGGGGTTGATGGTTTTGTAACTGAAGTTCTCATATCCAGAACTTTGGGCGATGATATTGGGGTCTTGGGTCTACCTGTACTCATTTCTTGCGAATGTTTGAATGTAAAGTAGAAAGAATTCTGAATTAATGAAAAATATATATAACTTGTTGGAACAAAAAAATATGATAGGATTGATCAAACCTTCTGGCTAATAGACGTGTACCTGGTTGCTTACCTCGATTTGTATTGTCTTGTCAACCAGTTTTATTAAAATAAACAAGAAAATCCAATTGAAATGTAATCGGGAACACACTTCTTAAAAGGCTTTTGTAATTAATCGATTTTAAAGTTGGCAATATTTCTGTGTTCTTCTTCTCTTGACGCACACTTTAACCAATATAAGCTAAATGTTTCTAGTAGTAGTAATATGATTATTGTAAAAGATAATTAAGAAAAATGTATGTGACCTGTTGTTTATAGTTTTTTTTTTTTGCTTTTTTTTGCTTGTTTTTGCTTGTTTTTTTTATTGTTAACTGTACCCAAAAACTAAATTTACGTAATTTTTACTATGCCTTTTACAAATAAAATAATCGTCTCTATGGTTTTTTATCCACTAAGGATAAATTATATTAGGTTTGAGGAATTTGAGTAGTAATTGAGCTTGAAGAGAATAAACAAAATAATCTGTCAGTGTAGTGTATTTTTTTGGAATGCATTTTGTGGGCAACTTGTTGCTTTTGTGATTGGATTGGTAACGTTTTTTTTGCATCTAAGGTCAAAAAATATGATAGGAAGAAAGAGACAAGCATGCAATCAAAAACAAATTAATTGTACTTCTTTTCTTTTGTTCACATTATTACGCTATATATATGACATTATTTGAGCTAGTTGACGAAACAGATATCTCCTCCATTAATGATGGAGTCGTGCAAAGTGTCACAAAAATAGAAAGGTCGTGCAGAGTCGACCAAAAATCTTGTAGACAACGGTGCTACCAGGTGGTGAAATCGCGAGAAAGAAAAAAACGGAAATCAAAACAAAACACTCTAAAAAAAACTGCTATCCTCGTTTTTATTCACCAATACTCTAGAGTACATCAAATAGAGATAGCAAAAAAGAAAGCAAAGAATACAAACAATGCTACCATCTGGACAGTCTGCTACATCAAGAAAGCGGCGGAGAAGTCTTCCCCTACAAACACTAACATCCGACTTTGATCGACGAAAATCACAATTGTTGTTAAGAACACCAGCAACATCCAATAAACGAAGGCTAACTGTAATTGGTTCGTCGGCTCACGCAACAACAAGTGCGGGTGATAATATTGCTAGTTTTACACGCGTGGGGTATGCTGCCGGCGGTGTAGCAGCTAATACCGCCATTGGTTCTAACGCAGTTAGTCTGGGCTCGAGGCGACCATCAATGGCACCTTCCTCCATCCGTCCACAAGTGGCTGAAGACCCGAGACCATTGAGAGAAAGGGGGTATCAGGACATGATCCACGCTGAAATACTAGCTTTCCTTCTGCAGAATGACTTTGAGCGAATCACGGGAATGTCAATTGATGAAAATACTTGGAGATTCCCAACTAGGAAAGCTTTCATGACTATGTTTACGTTCATTTACAATCTAATGTTCCCCGGAATATCAAACACTCAACTAAGTGAAACTGATATTCTAACTCTTATAAAAATAGTGGATTATCCATATAAAGATTCAATAACTCGAACTCAAATGAACTCTCTTTCAAAGAGTAATTGGCATATATTTGCGGGATTGTTATATTGGTTGGTAACAGCCGCACTAGAATCATATGTTCATGATCCAAATGATATACCCCTTGATGATAAATTTGATATTATTATCAGTACATTTGTTAGCAATGGATATGTCAGGTTTCTTGAAGGAGATGACGATTTTTCGCCATTTGAAGCAAAAATGCTCTCAGAGGTAGATGCATTGGAATCAAAAATGGAACAAGATGTGGGAAAACTTGATCAAGAGATAAATGAGTTGGAAAGGCAAGATCAAGTATTCTCTGGTCGCATACGAGAAACCAATGAAGCACAAATGATGGCTAATGCATTAGAAACTGACTATATTAAATTTAAAGTTTATCTTGACAATCTAGAGAAAAAGAACATAAACGCCACAGAAATCTTAAAGAAAGTCTATTTGTATCTTGAGGAGTCAAACGAAGAAATCAAAGGCATCGATCAGGAAATTGAAAAGGTTACTCAACAATTAAAGGATCAAGATATATCAATTGATGATGGTCGAAAGCTAATAGCCACTCGGAATAGCCTATCTGAGGAAACAAAAATGGCAGATAAACGATGCAATGAAGCTCAAAATGAATTCAATATGAAACGACAAGCGTTAGAGAAAGAAAGTTCGAACCTACATAAAACAATTAACCTGTTTAATCGTTATATTGAACAAATTGATTCCGCGAACTTTGATCTTCGACTTCTGGTGACTAATTATCTATCAATTCCGAGTCAAGTTTTTGATGAAGTTGAAATCTTGAATAAGCCTTTTGACACAGTTCGAATAGAATTAGAATCCTGTAAAGATACAAAACTTGACATGATTCGGAATCGTCAACAGCAAAATTCAAGGTTAGAGCAGCAATGGAACGACAATAATGACACATTCAAACAAAGAAACCAATTCCTAGAAGAATCGAAACTAAGACTTAACGAAATACGTCTGGAGTTGGAAAGAAAGAAGAGAGTGTGTGATGAAAAGATCCGGATGAATAAACAAGAAATCTTGAAGCTTGAACAAACTGCCCATAATGCATTAATTAATGCTGAAAATGTATTGAGTGAAGCTAATGTGGAGTGCACGACTGTAATTCAATTACAGAATGAAACAAAACAAAATATAGATTATCAATTCAAAGGAATGGTTCAACAATGTGAGCAGATGGGCCATGTTGCTGCAAGTTCCATAAAATTATTCGGGAACTTAGCTAGTTTAACTGATTTGTTTGAAGATACTGAGGAGCTTGATCAAGAGGTGGAACCATGATATAAGTAGACATTTGTATTATTAGAGGAAATTTGTATTACTACAAGAAAATTGTATTAGTATTGATGTATATATATATAGCTTTTGTATTATATTTTAAAGCTCTGGTCATAGATGTAGGTATTATAGTGTATCGTCGAAGAGATTTGTTATGATTTAAACGCGTTACGTAATTTAAAAAAAAAATCGTATAAAAACTCAAATTGTGCTAGGCACAATTAGTGAGTTCCATCTCGATAGACCCACAACAGGCATGACTGATATTAATATATTTGTGACGTCTAACTTGACATCTTCAGAAAGAAGAGTGTCCCCGCAATGGAGCATGGCACATCTTAAGGAAAGGTTAGAAACAATTACTGGGATTAAACCAGAAAATCAAACTCTCCATTATTATCCAAATCAACATTCTAATGTATTTACACAATTATCAACTTCAGAAGATTATCTCGCGGATACAGATAAAGCTACTTTGTTATCGTCTATTGATTTGAATGCATATAGTAGAATACATGTTATTGATGAAGATCCAGAATCGGCGGTCAATGAATTATCCAAGGAAACAAATACAGATGATTTACAGGGCGCCGAACCTGAATTCAAACTATCAGAAGCCGAATATGTGAAAAGAACAGACTCTGCTTTACAATGGAAGAAGGCCAATCAATTAGGTAGATTTGATCCAAACTTTGATGTTATGCGTCAAAAAGATCAACAAGAAAATCAAATCAAGCTATCACAGATGAAAATTGGCGATAGATGTAGAACTATAAATATTGAAGGAGAGAGAAGAGGTGTTATTAAATATCTTGGAAAAATAAGTGCCATTGATCAAGGTGAGAATGATTGGGTTGGAATTGAGTTTGATGAACCAGTTGGTAGAAATGATGGTTCAATTGCTGGTGAGAGAATTTTTCAATGTAGACCTCATCATGGTAGTTTTGTGAAACCCAAACAGGTCGAAGTTGGGGATTTCCCTGAATTGGATCCCTTTGCTGATGATGATCTGGATGAAGAATTGTGAGTGTAGCTAAGTAAAAAATAATAATTTATATATTACCGATCAAAATTACGCCGATGCAAAGGAATGAGAAATTATCGCTGTTAGTGCCTCCGAGCTGTGTCGGCGGTGGCAGAAAAATGAATTTATCGAAAACAGAAGACGAAGGAAAAAAAATCCTCTGTCAAGCTGTCATCCAAATCGAAAGGCACAATCACAAAAAAAATAACAATTTTAGTTTACTCTTTCTTTTTTAGTTGTATACTAAACCCATTATAAATTAGCAAGCAATGTTTGAAGAAATTTATGAATTTGTTGATAGAGATACTTTTATTAAATACTTTCGTTTAACCATTGTTGTATGTGCATATATTATCTTCCGGAGATATTATTCTCAATGGGCAGCCAATAGACAACAAAAAACTCAATTGGAAGCAGACGAAAAAGAAAAGGCAGAAAAACCAGAAAGGGATTTAAAAGAAAAAGAGGAACTTGAAAAGAAACTTGAAGAAGAGTCAAAACAATTTGGTTGGGGAAAGAAGACTAGAAAGAATGTTAAGATTACTGAAGCTGTTTTGGAACAAATTGCTCAAGAACAAAGACAAAGACATCAAACTTCATATGATGCGCAAGAAGATGCCGATATTGAAGATTTATTGGAGGATTAGGTTCAAGTGCCGTTGTTAGTTTCATTTCTTTTTGCATCTGTATAATAATTTACACATTCTCTTTTGTTTAGTAATAAATTTGGTCATGTGATCGTATTTCCTAATTGGGCAAAATGCGATGCCATCTGATTGAAAAAATTTGGTTCCGACAAAGAAAAAACTGCAATCACTACTCATCTCTCCCTCTTAAGAGCTAACTACGTTTTTTTTAATTATAGACAAACACATACAGACTTTATATAATGGCTGGAGATCCATTTTTATCTGATCCTTCAAAAAAGAGAAAGCGTCTGTCAAAGCAAACCAGCACATTCAAAAAATCAAAGTCCAGTAGATCTGCAATTCCAGCTAGAGACACACCCGAGTATGATGAAGAAATATCAGAAGCCAGTGACAGTGAAGAAGAAGAAATGCAGAATGGAAAAGGTGTTGAAGAATATAACGATGAAGAATTGTCCTCGGATGAGGAGTTTGCAGATGAAAATGCCGCAGATAAGAGAAGAAGATTAGCTAAGCAATATTTAGAGAATTTAAAAACTGCTGAATTAAATGACGAATTTGATGCCCAAGATCTTGATGATGATATAGTTGGAAGGCGTTTACAAAAGGATGTAGCTGAAACTAAGGGGTATGTCTTCAAATTTATTGGTGATAAGGTTTCTCAACAATTTGATGATGATATTGAAACCATAACTACAAGAATCGGATCCAAAAACTTAACTTCTATGGCAACTCATTACCCTTATTTATACACGGTTTCCAAGGATGCAGAATTAATAAAATGGAATATAGCAAACAAAAAACCACAGAGAATAAAACATACAAAGGGGGGATTAAAATTCTTCAATTTAAATAAATCGAGCCCTGGAGCCAATCATCATTGGGATCAAATAAATTGTGTGGCCGCATCTCCTGATGGGAAATATGTCGTGACTGGCGGATCTGATTCTCGATTAATCATTTGGTCAAGTGAGAATCTCGCATGTTTAAAAATCTTAGAAACAAGATCTTCTGTGAATTCTATTGCATTCAGAAGAAATTCTGATCAATTATTTGCGGCCTGTGCTGATTTAAGAATTAGAACCTATTCGATCAATCAATTTACGCAATTAGAAATTCTTTATGGTCATCAAGATAATATTACTGATATATCTGCAATGGGTCGTGAAACGTGTGTTTCCGTTGGGTCTAGAGATAAAACAGCGATGTTTTGGAAAATTGCTGAAGAGTCAAGATTAACATTTAGAGGAGGTGATTCAATTGAAAAGAAGAAAAAGAAGAAAAAGGCATCCATAGAAGATGAAGCTGTCGCTGCGGAAGAACCGCCATTTCATAATGAAGGTTCCATAGAAGTTGTAAGTATGAATGACGAATCTCATTTTGTCACTGGTTCCGATAATGGTAATATTGCATTGTGGTCATTAGCAAAGAAAAAGGCGTTATACACAGAAAGGTTAGGACATGGGTTGCAACCTGAGTTCAAACCATCTGAAATCAGTGCCGAAACATCGGAAATTATAGCTCAGCAGCAAATTCCTGAACGTCAACCATATTGGATCACTGCAGTTCATGCTTTTCCATATAGCGATGTGTTCTTTACTGGTTCTCATGATGGAAGAATCAAAGTATGGAAATTGGATCAAGAAGGATTACGTTCCTTTAAATTAATTGGGGAAGTATCCAATTTCAAGGGTTGTGTCGTAAAAATTGATTCTATTGAAATACCCGAAAAGAAGCAGCTTAAGGTATTTGTATTGTTAAGTAAGGAACATAAGTTTGGAAGATGGTTAAGTAAAATACCTGGAAGCAGAAATGCATTGGTTAGTTTCACATTTGATCTATAAATTTTATAAAAGATACTATCAATAGAATAAATTCTACAAGAAGCATTTTCAAGTCTTGTTCAAACATAAAATGTATTAAAAGGCTAATATACAAGGAACTGTTATATAAATAATTGGGCAACCCCCTTCAGAAAGCAGCCTCATCGTCCCCACCAGCATCCACTCCATCATCATCCCCATCATCAAAGTATTTCTCTGCGTTATAATCATCATCTTCATCTTCGTCAAATTCATCATCAATATCTTCTTCCATGTCTTCCTCTACTACATCTTTGCTTTCTTCAACAGTATCTAATTCATCTGCCATATTCTTCAACTTCTCTAGTAATGAGTTTTCTTCCTCTTTCTCACTCTTTTCATCAATTTTAAATTCTCGCAAGCCACCATTTGATTTAAATGTAGATAATGATAATAGTTTCTTCTTTTGTTTATTAGTGATACCCATAACTGAATATAACTCTTCTGGAAATAACTCTAACTGATAAGGATGTTCCTCTATTGTCCTTCCGATCTTTTTAACTCTTTTATACCTGTCAGAATATCTTTCAATTCCATCGGGAGCAGCATTTCCCGATTTCACTGTGGCTTTTTGTAGTTGTTCACTATCGGATATTTCTCTAAAATCTAGGTGACCTGTATAAAATGGGCCATCGGACATTAATTTAGCAAACAGAATAGATTGTTTAGCGGCTGAAGTTTCATTGTCAGTTAAATCTCCATTAACAGGAAGTATAATTTCTGGTTTATCTGCACCAGAAGTTGTTGTTAACACATCACTATAGTCTAGACCAAAGGGTAGTAAAGCCCTCCCAGAACTCTTGGTTCTAAGCGACATATTTGACCTGTTGGACTCAAATCAAAGACTGCTACGCATGGAATCCTCTTCTGAGTGGTGAGTAAGAGATGTGCCTGCAAAAAAAAAGGATTATTTTTTTCCGAAACAAAATGAGAGAATTCTGCTACCTGTATATAATCAGCGATGCTACCAAGCTAAAAAATGAGCAGCTAACAAGTTATAATTAGTGACTGTTGGAATTCTAAGAAGAGGAGCCAATTGGTTGAAAGAGTTCAAATTACTAAGTATATATTTCACAACACTTATTATGGAATTTTGTTTAAGGCTAATTCTAGTTATTAGGTAAGGAAAGAACCGCCACAGTTCAAATTGATTTCGATTAGTTTTTGATAAGATCTCAGCAAAATTTAATTGCAAAAACAAAATCCGGTACCTTCAGAACACTTCCAGAAAACAATTAAACTAACTGCTGATATATATACAGATTTGACTACTTTGGTCCAGCCAGTAGTGTATGTGGTCTCTAGTAGGTTTGAAAGTAGCCTTGGTAGGTTTAATACAAAGATATGGCTTTCCCAAAACGGAAATTGTAAACATAGGCACGTGACTTATTATAATACTGACAATTTTTTCCCATAGCCCTTCTAATTAACACAACAAACACAGGTTCTTGCTGATTCCAATCGCTTTGCTAGAGATAACTGGCGTTCGCTGATTCTTTCCCTAATCTTATATTCCTTGCTGATCAAACAACAATAATATACAAGTGATAAATGTATTCAACCCTGCTGACATCGTTGGCAGTAGATCCAGATTTTGGGTCTCCACAATCTGCAGACGGAACCCTTGTAATAATGGTTGTCCGAGCCAAACATTTACCAAATCGACGGAAACTAGACAAACAATCTCCGTATGTGGTACTTAGATTTAGTAGAGAAGCCAAAAAGACAGAAGCAGACTTTCGGGCTGGACAAACACCGGAATGGAAACAAGAAATCCGATTTGAACTAACTCGAGATATGAAACCAAATTTAAAAGTACATGTATTAGATGACACAAAGGGGGACCCTACCCCTATTGGAAGTGTTGATATAGATTGTTCTGTTATATTTTCAAGTCAAGATAATCAAGATCACGGGAAGTATATATTTGATAAATGGTATGATTTAACTCAGAATGGTCGCAGAGCAGGTATGATTTACCTCGAAATGACTTTTTATCCAAGTGCTCCTATAGTACCGTCAAAAATACCGATATACATTCCTCAAGAAGTGGTCACTGAGAGTTATGATGATTATAGCGATTCCATGTATCGGGTATCCGATTTGCAACTTCCCAAGATTGCTTCTGATGTCTTTCATAGCCTGGAAAATTCAGCGTCGACACATGCAGCTTCAACACTTCTGAACAAATTATCAGAAACTGAGAGTGTTAATTCAGGGTTTCTTCATAATCAACATCAACCACCGAAAGAAAATAGTGTACCATCCAAAAAGACCGAATCAAGACTTGCCAAGTTTAAACGCAAATATGAAGCCAAGGAACCAATAACAACACTTTGGAACAATACTAAGGACAATCTGATTTCTTATTCATCCAAGTACGAACTAAATTCAAATAGAACAACATCGCCACTTAGTGATTATGAATCTACCGATTTAGACCATTTACAGCGAGATATATCACAAGTATTAATAGAAGATAATAGTCCTCCGAAACGCACCCCAAGTCCATACAAACGAGAACCTCTTGGCGAGGACAATATCAAATTCCTAGCTCCGCTACCACCCCCACATTCAACCCCCACAAAGAGATCACCTAGAAGAAAACCTCCCAAGGACCCGTTAACTGCATATGAATTAGGTGCAACGGTGACTGATTCAACAGCAATCCCATTTTCTGCTGACTCTATAGGCACATCCAAAGATGAAAATATACCCACTAAAGTCTATCTACTAGATAAAGAAGTTAAACCCCTTGGAAATTGGGGGGAAAGGGTGCCGGATCCAGCGTTTTTGAAACCAGATGAAATTGATCCTCGATTCTATGCACCTAGTCCATCTGAAAACATGAACAGGAACACAAGATTGAAATATGGGTCTGCTACTAAGGATGATTTGAAGATTGATTTAAGGACGAAGGATACAGGATACATTGGCGATGGAAAGTTTTCTCCTAGTATTTTCCAACGAGCCACTAGATCTACATGGGATAATAATCTTGTTGATGACGAGGAAAATAAACCTAGAGTGCCACCAAAGATCCCACAGGGGCTTACTGAAATGGAATATTATGTGTTGGAAAAGGAGAAATATTTGAGAGATTTGAATGGAAGACGGATGTAGGATTATAAAGAACGTAGTAGTAGAGTTAAGTATATGACTAACTTTAATAAATAATTAATTTAATAAGTAAACTAATCACTACTAACCAATATCATATTTGATGTGTTTCTTTTATATTGTTTTAATTTGGTATATTAAATAATAAGATTGGGAGATAAACTAACTAATACAGATAATGAAAAAAACACGATTTTAAAGGGTAACATAAAGAAATTGCATCCATTTTTATAATAAAGGACGAATATCCTTAAGAGCGAAATACAAAGGAGTACTAAAGGTTGGGGAAACAGTTCTATAACAAAGCAGCGACAATAGCTATCAACCCGACAGCAGTTAAACCAGCTCCGTTTCTGATAGCTGCACCATTAGCTGAAGAACCAGTAGTGGCAGTGTTAGTTGCGGTATTATTTTGGCCGGAACTTGGAGCAGCCGTTATTGTAGTAGATTCAGGAGCAGTAGTAGTGAGGTCAGTTGCGTTGGAGACGTTGTTTGCACCAACGGCAATAATACCTTGAGCTTTTTGTAAAGCAGTTTCTTTAGCAGCCTTCTTTGCAGCCTCTGCAGCTGCAGAAGCAGCAGCGGCGACTGAAGCAACTGAAGCAGAAGATTCAGCAGCTTGAGCAGCCAAAGCAGCGGATTCCTCAGGTGTCAATAAAGTCTTGGTGATAGTAACGGTAGTAATGATAGTAGTATCTTCCTCAGCGAAAGCGGTGGCACTTAATAAAGCAGTGACAATGGCGAGATTTTTTAACAACATTTCGTTTCAAGTGCTTGTTTTTTTTGTTTGTTTCTTCTAAAAATTTAAATGAATGTCTTGTTTGAAGTTGGTATATTTAAATTTGACTACTAAGTGTCGACGTTTGTTGTTTAAAAAAATGAAGGACTAGGGTAAGTTAAATTTGTAGCTTTTTGAACTATGTAAAAGGTTAAGGAGTAAGAAAAGCGCCGAACAATTTGTAAAAATCGTCTCCAGTGGAAGTCGGTTGAGTTTTATATTTTTGACCAAAAGGCAAAATAGAAAAAGCTAAAAAACTGTCTCAAAACTGTAAACAAAAGCTTAAAAAATAAACTTAGTTTGGCAGTTGAAAATTTGTGTCTGCATAAAAATTTTTCTAAAGTTTTTTTTATTTCTAATTTCTTGGTTGTAGGGTTGAACTACATTCCGCCACTAAACATTTCGTTGCAACGAACGTGAGAAACTCAAAGAACTAATTTTAACCAGTGAAGTGGATTTCCACATCGTAGCTGGTAAGAAAGAACAAAAAAAATATTATGGTCTACAACTCTCTTCCTTATTCAGGTGTTTGCTGAGCCTATAATATTCGAAACAAATTAATCGATCTCTAAGCGATGGTTGTTCCCCTTTCTCGTGTATTCTTTTTTTTTATTGTGTAGTAACTTACAATTATACATCGTCAGACAATTTTTTTGGTGCGAATTTTTTAGAACAATTGGCGAGATGCAATTGGTACAATACCACATTTCCTATTTGGGAAGGAACTCTTCCGAATTTGGACGAGTAGTAAACAGACGCCAGAATCAGACAAAAAAATATTTTCCAACAAGTGAAATTTTTTTTGTCTTGGAAGCTTTTTTTCAATTTGTCAATTTCGTGTCGGATCACAAAAACATTCTTCATGAGATAAAAGAAATCTCAGCTCTCAATACTATACGACTTTATGTTGCATCTGCCCACATTTAAATAGAGAGATCTGTCTCTCCCTAAGATACTACCTATCAGGCAATAAACTAGTCTTCTCTATAAATTTTAACCTTTTGGCCAGGGAACATTCTTTTCAGTATAATTACATGCACATATATATTCCCATATGAATCGATGTTAACCAAGATGTCTTTTTGAATTCACATTGTATGATGATATCGTAGGTTTCTCTTTTTACAGTTTCTGTATTTGAGGTTACATATTCACATGAAAAGGGATAGCATCATTTGTGGTAGCAGTATTCCTAAAAGTGATGGCCAAGAGTGGAAAAGAAACAAGGTTGGCTTGACGGGTGTAAAGTCTAGAACCATTCCATAGGCTCTGGGCTCCGATACATGCATGTGTTCTAGCCCTCCGTTGGTAAGAAATAAATTATGGTGCTTTTTAAAGCTCTTGGCCATAGCACGGGGGTTCAAGTAAGCTAGCTAGTTACGCCTTCTGATCTCATTTGGAAAAAATTTAAATCATGCTCAAGAAAAATCAGACACTTTTTTCTCTCTTTGTCCCCTATGCAACATTGTGTGTGTCAGATGAATATTTTTCACAAAATCCAAACATTCTTAAGTTGGGAAATGCAACCCTTTCGTTCGAATCTCTTATCACCTTCAACACCCTTAGTTTAAAAGCTGTATACTCGCCTAGGAAGAAGTTACATGTTAGTTATTTACCTATAAAAGTAATTAGAATTCTTATGTGAGACCAAGGAGCAGCCACATTCTTAAATTCTAACTTAAAAAAATTACCCTTGGGAATATGTTGAACTCGCAACTCTCTCGGCTGCTTTTTTTTCGTGATTAACTATATAATAATTACAAAATGAAAGATCTGAATCTGTGTTAAATTACTTACATATAAGACACCAGCAGGGGTAGTGGATACAAAAAATGAATCTAGAGCCTTCTGTTTAACTCATCTATCTCCGCCTGTTCCTCATTGGTTAATCGAATTCCGTTGCCGTTGAGAGATATATCCGTTTCGCCGTTATCTTTTTCCTCGTCATCATAAAACTCCCCTTCCACTTGGACCCTTTTATCTTTGGCGCGCTGAGATCCACCTTTAGTGTCTATCAGATCTGGTAAATCTTCGTCTAGGTCTTCATCTAACCCTTCAATATCTCGTGGTACTTCATTCATTTGAACTGAGGGGGCATGTTTAGTATGATCAAGATTTGATATAATTTGGGTTAGAATCCGATCTAAATATTCTTTTGAATTTGCATTGTTCATATTTGAAGATCGAACATCTAATTCATATGCTGGGGAATAATATTCATAATATCCATTGTATGGCAATTCCTTGGGTAGGATAAGTCCATTACAAATCCCAGTCTCAAAAGCCCAAGTTCTTGCTACATTTCTAATTGTATATCCACCTCCACCAAGTACCATAAATGGTTTCCCCAACGACCTTACAAAGTTGACACAATTTGCATGACCTCTCATTGATAGATTAAATGGTCCAAGTCTATCTCCACTTAAAGAATCACCACCACATTGTAATACTATTGCCGATGGTTGGTACCAATCTACAATTGCAGCAATAATGGGTTCAAAGATGGATTTGTATGATGCATCATCTATACCATCTCTAAGGGGGACATTAACCGAATAGTATTTCCCCTTACCAATCCCTATATCTGCTAAACTACCTGTTCCAGGGAAGAATTCACCAAACTTGTGAAAAGAACATGTCATAACTCTATCATTGGTATAAAAAGCTTCCTCTACCCCATCACCATGATGAACATCGGTGTCTATGTATAAAACTCGAGGATGTACTCTTAGTAGCTCAATTATCCCTAATACAATATCATTCAAATAACAAAACCCACTTGCTTCTGATTTTTTTGCATGATGTAACCCACCAGCATAATTAATTGCAATATCTGCCAGGCCATTATTTATTCTAGCAGCTCCTTCCATCGATCCCCCACAAGAAATTTTACAAAATTCCCCTAATCCATCAAATACGGGACAATCATCACCAACATTGAATATCACCTGTTCTCTCTCAAATAAATGTAAATTATCAGGGGTAACTCTATCTATGAAATCTATATATTCATCAGTGTGGAATTGGGTTAATTCTAAATTAGTTGCGGGTTGAGCTCGATAAATCTCCATTTTCTTATATAGTTCATAATTCATAATCAATGAGTGAGTCATTCTTATACGATGTGGTTTCATGCAATGGCCTGTTCCATAAAAGTAATTACCAACATCTTGGTCGTAAAAGTACGCAACTCGCCTTTTGCTGCTATCTACTTGTATTTCATCAAATGGAAGTTCCACGTACATCTTCGCAATCAAATCGTTTGCTTCTTCTTGTTTTCCTCCAATGGATAGGTGCTTATTGGTAATGTATAAATGTAACTTGCGCTAGTGCTAGCTATAATGAATTGAATGGAAGTAAAGGGAAAATAAATATAAAAAAGATGAGATAATTAAACTTTTTTTTTTGTTTTAGTTTTTTCTTGTGGTCAGTGCGGTTCAATTTTCCGCTGCAGTCTGAATTTTTCTTATAAAGAGCAGTCTTTGAAGAAAGTCAAACCCTTAACTTAGCAACAAATATTTGCACCCAAAAAAAATTAACTAGTTTGATTGTACAATCAAAATAGCAAGTCCTTGTTGGTTTCCTAGGACTTAATAAAATTAAGAGAGAACAATACTCCAATCCAGTGCCTTTAGTTTTTAAGCATTGCAGTTCAAAGTGGCGAGTAAATAAGGAATGAAAAAAAAAAGAATTGGCAAACCACTAGAACCCTATTGCCTTCTCCTACATGATAAAGCGTTGGTTGTGAACTTTGTCATTTAAAACAATCGTTTGGAAGAACATAATATCCTCTAAGTCTTTTAAAGCATTTCTAGTAAAGAAATATAACCAATTAGATGTATTTAATTACCTCGTGCAATAAGATATAATTACAGTCATATTATTGGTTACAGAAACTCAACCCTACCCGATATTAGTATTACTTAGTCCTTTTATTAATCTACATGCATAAACATATACTCCAAGAAGAGCAAGCCAAATCAACTTGTTCAATATTATCAACTTTCGACGTTATGGAAGAGCAAGCTTAGTGACTCTATTATTAATAACTCTCGCGTTATTGATAAAAACCTCAACCAATTCCTCAAGTCTGAGATTGTCAGTTCCTTGTGTAATCTTATCAATGGCATTAAATACTTCCAAAGTATCTATTTCCAATTCAATTTCATACTTTATATCATGATTGATAATCTTCTTACCATGTTTATTTTTTGCTTCTCTAGGGATTAAAACTCTCGTAAGATCAAATTGTGTAATTGTAGGAGCATGGGTCCAAGTAGTTCTTTTTTTCTCTCGTACTAACACAGGATGGTTCTTGGCCATAATTGGTTCGATATTATTTTCAGGAACCGGTATTTCCAACGATAGTGATAATCTAAGATCATACATTGATGAAGGATTATGAATATATAAATCAGAAATTCTTTCTTTTTCAATTGCAACATACCTGGGTGGATCTAATAAATTATCCTTTGAAACTCGGACTTTTCTAATATGTTCACCCTTTCCTCCAAGTTGATAAAAAGAATCCGTGGAATCTGAATCCAACACATTAAATTTTCTCTTGGGGGGTTTATCTTTACGATCGTCTTGATATGATCTTTCTAATTCCTCAAAAAATTTCCTCACATCAGTCCAAGCTAATTCTTCAACTTCCATATCATAGTGAATATTAGAATGATCAGTGAATATACATTCAGTAATCACATTCACATTAATCCTATTCCCTGTCCTCTTATCTATAATCTTTCCAAACTTTAATTCCAATTCAACATATTTACGATTTCGATCTTCAATGTTAGAAAAATTGGCAAATATCCATTCTGCTATTGTACGAGTTAATGAAGCAGGTGGGATCACCCCAGTAATACTACATTGTAAGTCAATACTTCGTGTACTCGTATAGTCGAATATATGTTTATCGGAAAGTCTGGGTTTTTGCAGTATATGACCACCACCATTATTTGACGCTAAATCTTGACTCATAGAAGACTCGTCATTTTGTTGGTTTGGTGGAATCCAACGTTGGGCCCAAATTGGAGGAGTTTCATAGCGTTTTGGTTTATTGGAAAGGAAAGTCTTTCTAAGCTTTTGCAACTCATCTTCATCTTCTTCAGCGATTTTATTTCCAATTTCTATTTTTGGCTGTTCTTCTACCTTTGGTTGAGTGGTGGTCTCTTGATGTTTTGATGTAGCTTCCTCTTGCTCCAGTGGTTCCGTTTGGTCACGTTCAATTGATTCAACATCTTCCATACTTTCATCTTTAGCAGAAGTATCATCTGCCGACTTTATTGGTTCACCGGTTGATATATCAACGTCCATCTCATTGGTAATATCAGCAATTGAGTTTCTTTTCACTGGAACTGGTGGAGGGTGATGTACGGTTGGAGATGAATCCTTTATACTTGGTTTTCTAAATTGTTCAATCTTTTCAGTGATAGGAATAGGGATATTATCTGAAGGTGTATCATTCAACATACTTGTGATTGAATGCCTTTCATGTACAGATTGTAATGATGGTCTGGTTGGAGGTGATGGTCCCGAAACTGAAGAACGAGCTGATGAAAGGTTTAGTTGTGCATTGGAGCTTATGCTTGAAGCAATACCAGGTGAAGACATTTCTGCTGCCTCGTTGTCAGAAGGAGGAGAATCGTTATTTAAAATTGATCCAACGTTCATATTAATTTGGTCCTATGGGTGTGATGAATAAAGTAAATGGAAATTTTTTTTGGTTTATTTGTTCCTCTGTTTTTTTGGATTTTTTGAATTTCCGTTGTCGCATTTTTGCGACATTGGAAGAAATTAGAGACACACTTACAAAAAAAATTCTTGACTAGTCAATTCTTGCATTCAAAAGAACAATTTTTAATGAAAACCGTTGACTCTTATAGTGAATAAATATGGAAGTAAAATTAAAAAACTACTTAACAAAAATACAAGAAATAATTTTCTAATAACCCAAGTTCTTGTTTAATCTGTTGGCAACAGCATCAATGAATTCTTCAGTAGTGACATATGAAGATCTTTCAGTCTTACCTTGAGCTAAAGCTAAATCTTTAGTCATAATATTGTCTTTAGCAACAGTATCAAGGACAGCTTGTTCCAATTGTTCAGCAAATTTAGAAACTTCCGGAGTTTCATCTAATTTACCTCTTTGAATCAAACCTCTAGTCCATGCGAAAATAGATGCAATGGAGTTGGTGGAAGTTTCTTGACCTTGTTGATGTTGTCTATAGTGTCTGGTGACAGTACCATGAGCAGCTTCAGCTTCGAATGCTTTCCCATCTGGAGTCATCAAAACAGAAGTCATCAAACCCAAAGAACCGAACCCTTGAGCAACAATATCTGATTGAACATCACCATCGTAATTCTTCATAGCAATAATATAACCACCCTTAGATTTTAACATTTGAGCAACCATATCATCAATTAATCTATGTTCATACCAAATTCCCACGGCATCCATTTCCTTCTTATACTTGGTAGCGTATAATCCTTCAAAAATATCTTTGAATCTACCATCATATTTCTTTAAGATGGTGTTCTTAGTGGAAGAAAACAAGTTTAATTTACGATCAATTGCTAACTTGAATGAACTTTCAGCAAAATCAGTAATAGATTGATCAGTATTGTACATGGCTAAACCAACACCTGGGGCATCAAAGTTGTATACTGGATATTCTTGAATTTCAGAACCATCAGCTGGCTTGAAAACTAACTTCAATTCACCAGCCTTTGGAACAACGATATCAGTGGCCTTATATTGATCACCAAAAGCGTGTCTACCAATAATAATTGGCTTTTCCCAGTTTGGAACAATTCTTGGGATGTTGTCAATGACAATTGGTTCTCTAAAGACAGTACCACCAAGGATGTTTCTTAAAGTACCGTTTGGAGAAAGCCACATCTTCTTAAGACCAAATTCTTCAACACGAGCTTCGTCGGGAGTAATAGTGGCACATTTAACACCAACTTGATATTTCAAAATGGCATTAGCAGCATCAACAGTGACTTGATCATTGGTCTCATCTCTGTATTCAATACCTAAATCGTAGTATTTCAAGTCAATGTTCAAGTAAGGCAAGATCAACTTGTCCTTAATGAATTGCCAGATAATTCTAGTTTGTTCATCCCCGTCCATTTCAACAATGGGGTTCTTAACTGTGATTTTTTGAATTGCACTCATGATGTTATATGGTCCTATAAATAAAAACGATGAAAGCTGATTTAGAAGAAATTCAGAAAAAGCAAAAAAAAAAAGGAAGGAGATTCTAATTATCCGAGAAATATCGTCGGATATTTATACGGTTAGGTGTTTTTCAGTGTAAAAGTGTTTCTATGTATTTTTTAAAAAAAATTTTCATAAATAACAAAATTTCTTGATAAAAATTTTGAAAAATCTTATTTTATTTAAATTTTCGGAACGGAGTCCCATTATTTTTTTTCAGTACCTTTCATTGTTTAGATTTGGTGGGGTGGGGGTAAATATTGAAGATTGGATGTTTATAATTCCGTTCGTATCCTTATTACCCCGGGATATTATGGGGGCACTGATCCGCTATCGTGAATCACTTTTTTTGCTAGCCCATGGTTGAAGTATTATAAAACAAGATAAGACCCTCGATTATCTATTATTTTTACTTTTTGAAGAAAAATTAATTTGGTACGCAAATTCATATGTCAAGGGGTAAGTGTCGCGGGTTATTAGGAGAATAAAGTTTGAACTCCGATCTTCAGTATATTAAAAAAAAGACACTACAGTCGAAATCTTTGGATTGCCCAAGAATAATTAATTCTGCTCTCTGTTATATGTCATTGTTTGTATCAATGAGGATCATTAAATAGAGGGGGGTCAAACAATCGAAAAACTGAATGAGTACTGTTTGTCTTTTTGTAATTAAAACATCATTAACGAGCCCAAAAAAATGTCTTTCGATGAAGCCAGATAATGCAGCTAATTAGACAAATTCCCTGAACATGATTGGCTGTTAGTACTACTCCCCTATTTTCTAATTCGTAAATAACAGAAAGTTCTGGCGGTGGGTGGTTTTTATTCCGACATTTTCCTTACCAATAATCGGTCAACTCAATTAGCCAGATTATAAAAGAAGTCGGCAGTTTGAATATCCGTAACTTTCCTAGAAACAATAACCGGAATATTTCCAGGCTCGGACCCGAAAGTCTTGTCTTTTTTTCTCTTGTTCAAAAGAAGCTTAGGCGATTTTTTTTTTGGGGCGAGTAAATTAATTTCATTCAAAATGAATTGACAATCGATTTTTGGTCTTTCTGCATCAACTGAGATAAAATCACAGACTTGGGCTCTGAGTTGGCTTTTTCTTTCTTTCGCCGGGATAGACTTTATTGAAAACTGTGGATTGATAAGTGCAATGCCCCACCTAAGTATTCTCTTACTTTACCAGAAATTCTTGGTAGGATCTCGCTTTACTTGGGATTTCTTATCTTAACACGAGTGAAAACTGAAATTGGGTGTCGTTTAGCAGATGTTGGATGATAAATTGTGCATTCGGAGTTATTGTGTCATGTTTTTTTTACCTAAAACAACGTAAATCTAGATCAACCCAACTATATACTTCAGTTGTGTGGCAACATTATATCATATAATATTTGCTAAGATACTATATTAAAGCTTATTGAACATTTAACTGATGTACTGACGCGTCTAAAGCTTATTTAAGGATGCACGTCAAATTCGTAGATCAAAGCGTGGATTTTTCTGAAGCTTTATTTTTTTTTTAACCCCAGAAATCAAAAAAAAGTGATCACCGCAAAGGAGCACTTTATTTCGCAAAAAAAAAAGCAGAAAGAGCATCGGGGAAACTCTTCTTTACAAGAAATGTAAGATAGGTTCTACTAACTTGTTAGTTTCTTCGTGGTTATCATCTTGATATTTATACTGTTTTATAACTAAATGGAATTTGTTCAAGAATGAAACTTACTAAAAATATCGCGGCCAATTTTTTTCTTTTTTAGTCGAGATTTTTTGCTATCTTAATATGAATTACGTCACACTTCTTGGCAACCAAATCCCACTGTTTTTATAAGCTTTACTTCCTGTATATTTTCTACTCTACTCCACACAAACCACACATAAATATATAGATAAACTAGAAACCAACATCATCAGCGATGTCTAACAATAGAGGAAGATCGACATCTAGAGATGATACAGGAGATAATCACCTTCGTATACAATCAGCACCAAAAAGAATAGCTCGAAATTATAAACTGTCATCAAATCTAGACCATAGTCCAAATCGTTCCAGTTCTCCAAACAAAGCTTCATTTACAGTCCCAAATACGCCGCGATTGGATGTTCAACTAATAACACCGACACTTACACGACTTAAATCCAAAATTGATATTAGATCACCCATAGATCCTGATTTCTCGGTTTTGTTAACTCCGTCTCAGAAGCCAAATGTTGACGACGAACAACAAACTGAACGGACTTCATTGCACACACAAAAATCAATTGCATCTAGATTATTACATATCGTTCCTAAGTCATTTTATTCTGTTCGAAATTTTTATAACGATTTTACTACCATAGATTGGTCCAAGGCATATGTTAGCAGTAATAAGCTTAGTTATCAGATCAAGAAAAATACTTGGATTGAAGAAGATCAAACTTCTCCATTTGCATCATCCAGTGATAGTTCCTCATTCTTTGCTCTGCTGAGACGAATTCCTTTTTATACTAAAGCATACTTTATCTTAGGAAAATGGGCATTGATTGTTTTGATTGGATTTTTCTTTTCATTAATTGCATTTTCAATAGATAAGGTTGAAATATTATTAGTTGGATTTAAACGAGGATATTGTAAAACCAATTGGTTTGCAAGTCAAGTTGTATGTTGTAACAAGGGCGACAACAACAACAATAGTAGCACAAAAGCAACCTCGCCAATTGCATCAAATGTATTTGGCCCCATTCACAGAGACGGGCAGGGGAGTTGCGAAGACTGGATTAGTTGGGCTAACGTGTTCGATAATCATTGGCTATTCCAAAACCTCCGACTCGATTTTACTATTTATGTTATCTTGAGTGTTATATTAGCTCTTATTGCATGTTTAATCACTTTGACCACTAGAATCACAGGTGGTTCAATTCTAAATGTTCCCCTGGCAGAGAGTGCTTCGTCTGCTTTCCCCGAATCAAAAAGTAACACTCCTCCAAGTCTGGGAGAATTAAATGAGAATGATAAAGAACCACCAATACAGAGTAGAGTTATGTACACTGCTACAGGATCAGGAGTTCCAGAAGTTAAAACAATATTATCGGGGTTTGTTATTAGACGTTTCTTGGGTACATATACACTAATTGCAAAAACTACAGCATTAGTATTTGCCATTGCATCCGGTATGGCATTGGGCAAAGAAGGTCCCTATGTTCATTTAGCAACATGTGTGGGAAATATTGCATCAAGGAATTTTCCATTTATCCATAATAATGAATTCCTAAAAAAACAAATTCTTTCAGCAAGTGCATCAGCTGGTGTTGCTTTAGCATTTGGGTCACCTCTAGGTGGAGTTTTGTTCATATTAGAGGAAATTAATAATCATCTACCATCAAATCAATTATTTCAAGTATTTTTCTGTGCCATTATATCAACTTTATTTTTGAAATTTCTAAACCCATACGGAACTGGGAAAACAGTTCTTTTTGAATTGGAGTATACTTCAGATTGGAAAGCTTTCGAATTGGTATTCTTCATCTTGATTGGTATTTCAGGAGGTTTATTCGGTTCTGCGTTTGTTAAGTTTGTCAAATGGTGGCCCAAGAAATTTCGTACTTTAAAATTTATTCACAATCATCCAATCTTTGAAGTATTCTGTATTTCGTTAGTAACTGGATTAATCACATTTTGGAATCCATACACCAAACAAGCGTCAACTGAATTAGTATTAGAATTAGCCACTTCTTGTGGTCCAGGAGAATGGGATATGTCCTTGTGTCCAACGTCGCGTGATCAGTATCTGAAAGAATTATGGTCATTAACTTTCGCATTAGTGGTGAAAATTGTTCTTACTTTTGTTACATTTGGAATAAAAGTTCCTTCTGGTATCTATATACCTTCAATGGTGGCAGGTGCTTTGTATGGGAGATTATTTGCCATGACAATTGAATGGATCAATTTTAAAGTGAACAAAGAATTGGGTGCAACTCATAATATTCATTCTTTGGTTTCCTGGGTATGTGATCCTGATTCAAAAAATTGTCTTGATATGGGTATTTATGCTATGATATCGGCTGGTGCTTTTATGGCAGGAGTTACGCGAATGAATATTACTCTTGTGACTATCTTATTTGAATTGACATCATCGTATACATATGTTTTACCTATTTCTATAGCTATTGCTGTTGCCAATTGGTCTGGTGGCTTACTTGAGAAATATTCCCTTTATGAATCTTTATTGGTTATGAATGATTATCCATTTTTGGCACCTGAAAGTGAACCTTTGGACCCGTTTGTATTAGCCAAAGATATAATCACCGAAGATACCACTGTTTCGGAACCAAGGATCCCACTTAATAATAGCTTTATAAGGAACAGAATAGTTGAGCATGCGCGCGAGGAAGAAAAGTTATATATTGATTTAAGCAACTCGCCTTATGTTTCCATCAGTACATTACAATCAAAGCTTGTAAAGTTGAATGATAAATGTCTTTTAGATGGATGTGTTCCTTTCTTAAAGGATGGGATTTGTGTTGGATTAATGTATTTTCTGGAATTGGAAGTATGTCTAGACAAAATGAGAGAATTCACTTCAGAATATGGAATCACTGATGATATATATTGTAAGTTGATGGATGTTACTAGTGGGGTCATACATGATCCTCGTGAAACACATAATGCAGAAGTTGTCAGAGCTCGTTTTGAATCACAAGAGGATTATTTTAATTATGGGTCAATTTCTCCTGATAGTTATGTTAACATCATAGTTGCATTAGAAGAGTTGACTGACTTTACTAAATTTGTTGATTATCATCCACTATTTATTAATTACGATAGTGAGATAAGTTTTGCACATTTGATTTTCGACCGAGTGGGGACAAGAGTTATAGTTTTACTAAAATATGGTAAATATTATGGTGTTTTACATAAGAAGGTTCTAATTGATTATTTAAGAAGATAATTTAACACGGTTTGATCATGAAGAACATTGTGTTCGACCTTAGTTTGTTTAAGTCTGCAGGCGGTGTATAGTTCAATCAAGAAAGTTTTGAATAATTGCAAATTTAGTTGTAAATTCTGAAAATCAACCAAGTGATTTGCTGGTTCGTAGTTGTCAATTTGTAATTCTTCTAATAAGTCAGAATCAGGTACAATGTATCTCTTTTCTTCCATTCGCAGTAATTTAATCGAATCAAGTCGACTTTCATCCCTTTCAATCCACCATTCCTGGTATAAGGTAAAGGACCCATATAGATAATCTAGAACAATTCTGAATTGTTGATTACTATAGATATTCAACTTGAGGAAGATTATTGTAGAAAATTTAACTATCTTAAGGTTGGAATTATGGGCCCTTGCGAAAAAGTCTAGGAGTAAATGAAGGTAAAGTTTCGAGACATCCTTCATTGGAAGAAAAGTATACTTCTCTATCATATTGAATTCATTAAACATTAGTCTATTGTTTACCAGAGAGAACTCATTATTAACTTGTCCATTATATGCCTTCATGGTTTTAATTCTAAGATCTTTAATATCTATGATGGCGCTAACTTCATCTACCCCCATTAGTTTGATGATGGCGATGTCCTGCTCTCTGAATAATTCATATAATACATCCAAAAATTCTTCAATTTGCTGTCTTTGTTGAATTAGCTTGTTAATAAATGAGATAAAGAGTTCATTTTCAAGAATCTTTCTTAAGGTAATGGTAGTTTCAGCATTTGTAGAGAGGATCAAAGTTATAAATAAAAAGGTAGTCAAATGTGAGTGGTATTTTTGTTTAAACAATTTATTAAGGAAATTATTCTCAAATTTCTCATAGAATTGGTCACTTAGACTAGGTATGGCAACTTCAATTATATAAATCAATGTTTTGGTATATTTGATAAATAATTCTTTCATTGGTTGGGAAATTTTTCTACTTTCTAGTGCATCATAAAGAATCAGATCTATCTTTGATGTAAAGTGGTCCACTTTGTAAAGATGATCACAAAACCAATCCAATAAACTTGGTGAATTGTTTGTAAGTCTAACAAGGTTGATTAAAGACTTAGAAGCTTCACTTTCTTCACTCCAAGTGAAGACGTGTAGAATAACTTTATATAATGGGAAAATATCTTTGGAAATACATTTTGATGTTATAGCATGGTAGGCTGTTTTCAAAGTTTTTGAGTCTTGAGAAATATTCAACCACATATCAAATATTGTTGGGTTCTTTTCACATATTTTAAGGATATTAGTGACTAGCCTCGTCATATAATTCTTTTGAAAGGATAAAAATGAATTGTAACTAACTAATGATGCCAAATATATTCCTAAACATTGACCAATTTTCTCTGGATACTCTTGAAAAATAGTATTATCGTCTAATACATAAGAAACCAACTGTTTTAATAATGTTGCCAGTTTATGAAACAAGTTACGATCAACCTGGATTATTTGTACTCTGGATAATTCTAGATAAAACTCACTTTCTAACATGTATCGAATAATTTTATTTGGTTGTTTTTTCAGACTTACCAAATCAGATACTCTTTGTAGTTCTGGGCAAAGTTCCTTCATATAATCATCAATTGGTTTTAGATAATAGGAATTGGTTTGAGACTATTAATTCTAGTTAGTAATAATGTGGTTTCTAAAAGGTAAAGGTGTGAAGAATAATAACAATAGGAGAGTGTATGTGTGTGAATTCACTTACAAATTCATTAAAGTCTTTAATTTTTGTCTTTACCCGCTGAATCAAGACATCATCACAATTTCCAGAAAGGTTTGAAGTTTGTTCCAGAATTAAAGGACGTACTCTACCTGGAAACATATCCAGAGTAGTAATAATAATTTCAATTGATATTTCTTCTGTTACAGATTTTATGTTTGGTTTTTCTGTGTCAGATTTTATTTGTAGAAATCGAAGGAAGAAGTTTTTTTTTTTTCTTGAAATCCTTTTTTGATTTGATTTTGCAGCCAAAAAAAAAAAAAAAAAATTTTCGCTGTGTATCAAAAACTGTTGAGATCTGAAACACTAAAAAAAAATTAATTTTGAATTTTGACACACATTTTGTTTCTAATTTGACAGCCACCTAAACTTGAAACACATACATTAAAAACACTTCAAGATATATATAATAATTGCAAAAACAAAAATATATTGGCTGTTATAAATTCATAATTACTCGCATTAGATTTAAAAATAAAATAGTACAAATTACTTTTTATCAACAATATATTTTTGCCTCCGGTTAAATTATGTATACTTATAATAAATTTGGTTCACGTAATTCCCCAGCTATCAACAAGGCACCAATAAGACCACCAGCTAAGAAGACTATTCAAACGCCAAATAAGGAAGATAATAGAGCAATTATTCAACAAAAAACCGTAGTCAAAGAAGATGTATTAGACTATTGTAATAATTATGTCCATACTGGTATTCCTGCTACCAAATATATTAGAAATATTGAAAATCCAATTGAAGGTTATCCAAAATTAGCTAAATTACATCAATTAAAACGTCAACAAGTTAAGAAATATGCCCTTCAACCTTGTGGTGTAAGAATTAGTTCAGAGAAAATCGTCCCTACTTTAAATCAATGGATTGATAATTATGGATTAAAATTTGATGTTATAATGATTGGAGCATTAGTTGAAAATCAATTTATTTTACCAATTTTAAATAGCATTCCAATTCATAAATTATGTTCCAAGCCTGGTTTCCTTTTCATTTGGGCAACTACTCAAAAGATTCAAGAATTAACCAATCTTTTAAATAATGATAATTTCAATAATAAATTTAGAAGATCAGAAGAATTAATTTTCTTACCTACTGATAGTAAATCACCTTATTATCCAGGGAATAATGGTGATTTTGATTCTATTCCATTATTTGAAAAACAACAATGGCATTGTTGGATGTGTATTACTGGTACAGTAAGAAGATCTTCCGATAATCATTTAATCCATTGTAATGTTGATACTGATTTACAAATTGAAAGTCCTACAATGCAAACTTCAAGAGGGTTTAATGCAGTTCCAGAAGCAATTTATCGTGTTGCTGAAAATTTCTCCAATTCAAATAGAAGATTACATTTAATCCCTTCAAAATTGGGAAATAATGCTCATGTCAAGTTACGTCCTGGTTGGGTTATAATGGGCCCCGATGTACTTATCAACAACTTCAACCCTTCTAAATATCAAGAAGAGTTATATGCAAAGTCAATGATCAAATACAAAAAGCCAAATGGTTCCACTAATTCTGGTGGTTATAACAATAATAATCAAATGGTTACTCAATTCTTAGTTCCACAAACAAACGAAATTGAAGATTTGAGACCCAAAAGTCCAGTCATTGCAGCAAAATAGTGCATTTGTTTTTTATCTTTATAGATTCTAATTTTTTATATTAGTTAGTATACATCTTGTCAACTAAAAGTTGTTTTATAGAATTCCAGTGTTTTTTTTTGTAGAATCAGATTTGATGAGTTGGAAAAAGGAAGTTTATCAGCATAGTTCAGAGAACTCTGAGTGAGCTGAGTTAAGGTTTTCATCATAACAATATTTTTTTTTTCCAGAATTCTAAAATAAATCATATATAGGCTTTGTCACATACTATTAAGTGTTCATACTCTTGCTGGGAAGAGGTGTTGGTATGAAATAAAATTATGGGAGAAGAAGAAAAAAAAATTTCATCTTTTTTTTATTTCCAATGTTTCGATGTGATCCGGGTAATCATTTGTGAATGTTTGAAAAAAAAAATTAATTGACCTAATCTTAGTATTTTGTTTTTTGCAGCCATCTTTTAGGAACCATGTAAGAGCTCTTCTACTTGTTCTTTGAGCTATAGATATATGTTTCCATATGCCCAGATGACCAACTTTGTAAGTTCCTAACCTACGCATAAAAATAAACAGCCATATAAATTTAGATGAAAATCAATAGGGTTCAATTGATTCTTTTGATTTTCATCTATCACTACCAGTCTCCCTAGAAAAATCCATCCATCCAACCATACAAGTAATCACCCAATCGGGTTGAGGTTCCAGCAGCCAAACGAAAAAAACAAGATATTTGTCTGAACCAATGGTACATTGTATTTGAAAAAGAATGTAATTTATTTATCGAAAAAAAAAGTTAATCAGTAATTCGGTATTGTGAACAGTGGAGTTATGTGAAGAGCACCTGGCGCACTAACGTCTAATTAGAAGTGGTAAAGAGAAGTAATTAAACCCCTCCAATAAGTCAGTTACCATGCTAGCACAGGCAAGAATAGAGTAACCAATACTGTTCGTACCTTTGAGGATTTAACTTCAAGAAGTATGTTTTTATTTTCAAAATTGGCATCTTTTTTGGGTTCATCGGGGTTCTTCAAGACAATATTGGCCACGCCAAATAATGCTAATTCATGATATTATAAAGAATGGATAAAGTTTTAATTCAATTTCGAATGACTAGACTTTTCAAAGTGCTTTCTTTAATTATAAAAATGATGGAATAGATTCAAATTTTGGTTCTTTATCTAGGTCACGTGATTAACTTTTAAAATTATTGAGT
>JAKTZT010000061.1:0-34105 GCA_030578955.1 Hemisphaericaspora insectamans | reverse complement strand
GTTTCTCGATACCAAATTTAGGAAATTAGCATCCAAGAATGGAAGGATCTTAATCTTCTTTTACCAGGCAGATCACCCATCAAGAAGAATCATTTCTCTCATAGCTGAGGATTATGAGCATTTTCATATTTTTAGAGGCAAAATGAAGCAAAAAATTCGGGAATCTAATATTTCGGGAAAGGAGTACCGAAAACTTTGCAGCCACAAACTAGCATCAGTAATTTTTTTTATTCTGAGCTATAATTTAAAAATTGCTTCCCCAAAATAGTTCTAACTCCAACAGGTCATTCATACATGGAATTATTGGCCTAAAGAAAATATGAAAGAACAAGTTACGGGCTTATGGCGATTGGGGAAAATGCTGAAAAATGGAGACCAGCTCATCATAGTTCTTGGTGAAGATGACAAAAAGAATTGGCGGGATTGGCTGGATGCACATTGCCAAACGTTCATGTAAGGTCTAATTTACCATGCAGGTTTGATGCAGCCAGGTCCAAGGGCTGATCGGGCTAGGATAAACTGTTGATCCAAATAGAATTCTGCGTGTAGAAATAGCACAGCTTCTGAATAGTCTGGCATTGTTTATACTACTACTAACTTGGTGGTTTTCCTTGAAGAATTGTGGAGCTAAAGAATTTCAAGCTGCAAATATTAGAGGAGATACACGTCCATAAATTTCCCTATAGAGTAAGATACTGGTTCAGTACTATTGCGGGCCCCCACCCTTAAGAAAATGGGGTTCTCGGTTAACCTGCAGCCGTTATAACCGCTTCACGGACAAATATCAAAAGAAGTGAAATAAATGTCGTTTTTTCTGGACCAAAGTTATTGTTCCTAAAATTCATTAGCTCGTCTGCATTTATTCATTTGATATAACGTCACGCGGCAATTCGACATGAAATTACTGTAAGCAATAAATATAATGGTGGAAGAATGCAGAAAACCTATAACCGGAAGAAGGCACGGAGGCAGTAATTATATTACCTCGTTGAGCTCCTACCACACAGGCGGGGAAGTTTTCGGTTGCGTGGGTCTGGCACCAAAATTAGCTAACAATGGTTTTTTTTTGACACGAAAGCTGTTTCTACCCTCGGGAAGGGGAGGAGCAACCATTCGAATTTTTGATTATATAGAACCAGTAAGAAGGCTCGTTCAATTGTTGTCAAGGTCGAACCATACCACGCCACGTAAATGTTAGTTCGCTGATTGCTAAAAGGAATAACTGTAACGTGGAGTGTGGGTGATGCTCCATGTTTGAAGTGTGATTTCAGTTTCAGAGTTGATTGCTTTGTCTAGTAAACAAAGAGAGGAAACTGCAACAACATCTGATGCGACATCTCCTAAAACTTTAAATTTAATTATTTTTTTGACACATTTGACATTGAGGGGAGCGCGAAGGAGACATTCTGTAGAGTGACAAAAACTCCTATATCGGATATCGAAGGTAAGAATGACTCTTCTCTGAATACTTGGAATTGCAGGGGCAGGTCATTTAAGAGCTCGCAGATAATTGACTTATCAATTTGGGGGGGGGGGGGAAGGTCATTTCAGTATGTGCCAAAATTACTTTATGAAAAATGAATATGCATCTGCATAGATTGATGACGTTTGCGAATTTAAGGAAAAATGTCTCCTTTTATTAAAAGTTTTATGAAAAAATATAACAATAAAATTCCACATGGAGAAGACGGGCATAAATAAAATGAAATAAAATAAAATATTTTGATTAATTAAACTAAAAATGTCTGCAACGGTTAAAAATTACGCAATGATAGCAAAATTCCTCGGATTCAATGGAAGGCTACAAATATAAAAGCCGGCCACTTTCGTTTGCATAGATCAATTTCACAGATGATTTTCCTACTTGTCCCTATAGTTTGGTTGCTATATAAACTGATCAAAAGGTTGTAAGTGCAACTATCTTCACTACTTTGATAAAGATTTCTGACTTCTCAAAGACTAAATTAAAAAAAAGAAATTATCAAAGAAGAAAAAATAAAAAAATTATTTTGTGGAACTTTCTTTTTGAATCAATTGGAAAATTTACCCCTAATCATATAGAAAGAATCACCACAAAATTTATATATAAGCAATCTCGATTTTCAATTGACTGAATTTATTAGCGGCTCAAAACTCTTTTATTTACAACCAACTTATTCATACCAACCATTATTTCATTCCGTTAACACTGTTTTTTTGGCACAGCACACACAAGAACAGTTAAATATGAGTTGTAGTGCGACATTGCGCCCACAACCAATTGATATAATGTATCATAACCAACCTTCAACTGTCCATCCACAACCATTAAGTCCTATTAGACTACAACAGAAAGAACATCATCAATCTACTAGTGCAGTTAGTTTATCATCATCAGCTACATCGTCATCAGATGATTTATCGTTAAATTGCTATCACCGTCCTCTGACTCCTCCTACTCCTATTTCCATTTCGATTTCGCTGGAATATAACAGCAAACCATTGATAACATCAAAACAAGATGAATATTTACGAATAATCGAACCTAGCCCAGTTTTTCCTCCCGAGTATGAATCATTACCTCCTGGCGGTTGTCCTAAATTTCCGGTCTCATCTTTGTTAGGTCCGACATTAAAAACTGTTGGTCAATCATCAAATCCAAGTCAATTTTGCGAATTTTTCGCATCATCATCAACGACATCGGCACGTACTAACAAAAATCTTGGCAAGCACATTACCACCACACCTTTACCCCCTGCATATAGTCCATCGGTTTACAAAATTAGCATTGTTGGCCGGAAATTAGAGTTTGTCAATCCTTATGAACCAGCTACCAACAGGCTGTGGAGGTATCAGATTATAGAGATTAATTCTACTCAGATTAATTTTTATTCCATTCCAAACGTGTTTGAAAATCAGTTATTACAATATAAGCCATCTCTTTTGGAACAAGTTTTAAATAAACGTGATCCTGCTATAGATTCTCTCTTTACCACACAATATGATATCCACTTTTTTACATTGTTGAAACGGTTGGGATTATTGAAAGATAGATTAATTAGATCATATTCTTTACAACATGCTCACATTGGTTTAGCCACTGATTACCAGAAACGTGATCATGTCTTGCGTGCACGTCTTGAAAATGAACAAATGTTGCTTTCCTTTGGATCTGCTCAGCAAGTGATTGATTGGCATACGGCTCTATGCGTGGGAAAAGATGTTTCTTTAGACTTGGATTGTCGCGAAGCTCCCAAGTATAGAACTATCCCGAGAAGAAGAAGGAGAAGGAGAAATAGAAACAGCGAGGGTCAAGATAGTTCAGCTAGCTCCATAGTGAGTCGTTTACGTTCGTCTTCTGATCCAATTAGAGGTGGGCTTTCCAGATTAAAGCTAAAATTATCAAGATCAACATTGAAAAATGATTCTAATCAAGGCATGACCTCAACCAGAATGACTCGTTCCCAATCAAATCCAGTTATTCCTCAACCAGTACCAGCAATTCAAGAGGAGGAAAATGATGAAGAATACGATCAAGAGCTTACTGAGGAAATTCAAGAGGGGCAGGAAGATGTGGAAGACATATCCGAATTGCAACAATCTGATTATGACGAAGAAGAGGACGACGAAGAAGGCGACTCCTCCTGTGAAGGGTATAGTCGTTCAATTGCAGCACAACATCATTCATTGAGATATTGCTCAGATTCTGAATACAAATGGGATCCGGAACCTGATAAGCCTTACACACGTAAGAAATATTACAAGCAATCTCTCCGCTGTATTCGTCCTTTACGTATGGATGACTCGTGGGTTGATAAATCGATTGTTGTTGCTAACTATAGTCGCACCTATGGCACAGTTACTGCCACTCCTGCTATTGCAGCGCTGCCAAAGATGAAGAAACGGGTTTCACCGGAATTAGATAGGATTCCAAATCATTTTTTGAGGGTTTATACGGTTGGTACTGATGGGTTAGTACCTTGTTAGGGAAAGAAAACTATTTATTTCAATATGCTTTTCATTATTATTTTGCATTTTTTACCACATTTTTTTCATTGGGAGGTTATTACTGTGTTATAGACATTGCTAAGTTTTTACCTATGCAACTTCGAATTTTTATAAATTACACCACTTACATTGATATTTTTTATTGGTTTATGAGGGAAATTACGTTCTTGACGAGTATGCTTTTTTAGTATTATTCTAATTATTATACATGCTTCATTTTATTTATTCGACATATATCTTTGTAGATTTCAGATCGTTTTATAATTCTTTTTCTTGGAAGAAGCCGATATTGAATTATATCATATAAGGCTGACTAGGCCCCTCTTTCCGGACCAGTACTCAACTCTCCAACTTCAACTTAATCCGAGTTAGCAAGTTGTTCTTCAATTCTTAGAGGGTTAGGATGTCATCATGAGGAGGAGCCAACACAGTCATATACAAATGATCTGATCTTTTTTAACAGATTCGGTTTGCAAGAAAAAATGCAATCACCGCCTAACATCAAGAAAAAAATTAATCTTGGACGGTCAAGAAAATGTGGTGATGATGGTGGTGGTGGTGGTGGTGGTGCCATCAGCAATAATTTCACAAATCGATACGACATTTCTCTTCCTGTAAATGTAAATCGATATTTTTTTCTCTTTAAATTTCTTTTTTTTTTATTTTTTGGAGAAATAGGTGATTTACGGGCTCAAACTTCCAATTCAACAAGGCTAAGTTTCCTATTTCGATGCGGGGAACTTTTTTTGATAGAGATAATTATAGGGGTATCTAATATTATTGGCTGCGAAATCTTCATGTGTCATATACGGCGGTTGGGCTCCCTGTGTTAATTTGAATGTTCACTTTTAAAGGCAAGTCATTCCCTTGAAGAGACTTTAGACACAGACCGAAGATTGCTCATTGATCTGGGAATCTGGTTGATAATGGACCCGTGACTTAAATGGCCTAAATGAGGGATCAGACCTAATATATAAATTGTTACTTTTCACTCGTTTAGAAATACTCAGGGTCTGTAGGTGTTATCTGACAAGAAGAAATACGAGCACGTATTATTAACATTGAAATGTATATATAGAAAGATGTGTATACTATAAGATCGTCGAAAGGAGCAAACTCCGATATGGTCGGTGGGGAACAAATACTCGACAATGGGCATTAAAGATAGTCGCTTTTTAACGAGATCGCCCATGCTTTAAACAACCTGTAGGCTGTACATCCACACACAGCAAAGATAAGTCGCTCAAAGGAATATCTAAAAATTGAAACCATAAAATTAAAATGACAACAGTTTTATCATGGGGCAAGGGCACTAAACATATTGCTGTATTCATTATATCGACTATTTACAAGCTCTATTTACTTCTATAATCGCTCAATCCAATCAAACACGATCAAATACTATCTACTGCACTTTCAGCCTCACCTTTCTTAGTATTATATTTCAATTTTGATTCCTCTCTTTTAATTTGCATCAATCTTTTCTCGAATGCCTTAATCATAATTTCACTAACCTGAGGAGCAAACATAAAACTTATTCTATCATAAAGTGGATTTCTAAATTTATAACGCAAAGTGAAATCAACTTTACATTTATCATTCCCATAATGATTAAATACCCACGTAGTTTCAAGATCTTCGAATAAATCCAATTGAACGGATTTTGAATGAACAGATTTGTTCTCTTGACAAGTCAATTTACATTCAAATCTCTCAGTAATATCCTTCCAACCAACTTGTAAACCGGCTCTTGTTGGAGTTTTATTAGCACAACGCTGAGTTATGAATGATTCCTCGACAAAGGGAACAAAATGCTGGTATTGAGTCACTTCACTTACAATGTCATAGAGTTGCTTTGGTGTTCCATTTAAGGTTTTTGAAAGTTGATATTCTTGTGGTTTTGAAGAGCCAAAAAAGGTTCGGGCAGCTATATAACCCCTGAGAATAGATCTACTTGACAACAAGGAGGGCCGTATGATTGTTAGCATATGTGAGATGATAGAGGGGGCAGCCAGGGGAGAGGGACGGTTGAAAAAAAATACTAATTTAGTTCAGAAAAAGAAATCTCATGTTGCGCGCTATCTTTAGAAGAGTAATTTCGTTACATTCTTACTAAAATTTGGTTAGATAAATTACCATTAATTGAATTTGCTTACAATTATCACTACGTAGCATGGGTATATTCTTATTTACATTAATCCGTTTACACATCAGTAGTCAAAATTAATTCCAAATATTATACAATATATTTTATTATTATGAGGTTTTCGTGAAAAATAAAAGAACTAGATCCATTATAAAGTTATATGACATACAGAACCAATCAAATTTATTGAGCACGGGTGTAGACAGCTTGTTTAGAGTGCTTGACGACTGGGGTAATGATCCCTTCTTCTTCTAATTGTCTTAAAGCGACACGAGCAATGGAACCACCGATCTTTAATCTATCAACTAAGACGGAAACGGAGACGTATTTGTAAGTTGGGACATCCTTTAAGATTCTGTCATATTTTTCTTGGTCTAAGACAACAACGTGTTGAGCCTTGTCCTTAACCTTACCCTTATTCCACTTCTTTTTACCTTTCTTACCACCGGCTAAAGCGGCAGCAGCCTTAGCAGCCTTAGTTTGTTGAACCTTTGGAGCCATTCTAAAATTAATTTGATGTTAGTATAACTGAATTAAAAAATTATTCTACCTTATAGGAAAGTGCTTCGACAAGCCTTTATTGAGACTTATCTTCATTTTATCATTTTGAAAGCTTGAAATTTTTGTTGATAATTTTAATGAAAACTCAAAAAAATTGTAGGTGAAAATGTGGTGGAAATTTACAGTGGTTATTGACTTCCGAATACACAGCCTCTATTCAAGATTTCTTTGCAATCTGTAGCTAGAATATACTTGTTGCTTTTGATGTAGTCATGATTTTCAACTCATTATCGATTACTTTTATTACCAAGATGATAATCTCGTTTCTTAAATTACTACTGTTCTGTTCCTGGAATGCCCTATACGATCATCTTTCCTGTGGTATCTATACGGTTGTATCACATACTTTTACTGTCGATTCTTACTAATATGAAAGAAAAGAAAGAGAGAATAGAGAAACTCATATATTTCAAAACTTTTGATAATTTTTTCCCAGCATCATACAAAAAAAAAAGTAGAGAGCAAATTTTTTTTCTTGAGACTTTCACGTGATCGGACATCACGTGCCAAGGGGTACTTTAGGGCTATAGCCCTGTAATTTTTAGAAATGTCAACAGCCCCAATTCATCGCACTTTCTACAAGTAGATACGCTTCATATCCACCACAGACTTCTTATCAGTTAATTGATAGAGATGGCTAAGCGAGTGGCAGCCGGCCAGATAACTAAGGATAACTACGATATACTAGATATCGATGGAGATGAACCGCAACACGCACTGGTTGCATCATCAGAAGTATTGTCAAAGAGAAAGATCTTAAAGCCCAGAGGTAGAATAGCATCTTCTGGGGCAGATGCAAATGCATTCAAAGGATTCGCATTTGGAGCTGCTCCCCATGCCTCTTCACAAGCTCCTGGGAATGTTTTTGGGATGCTCAATACCCCGGGAACTCAAACAAATCCAGAAGATAAGCATAATAAAATAAGAGCATTGAATGAAATGTTTATTCAGACTATCAATAAAATGAATGTCCCCAATACAGTTGTTGATTTCTCTGCTGTAGCGGAGAAATATATTAATTATTATAAGAATATTGCACAGGAATCTAGATTAGATGTGCCGGCCGTTGGCTCCACCAAACCAGCAAGCAATCAAGCCGCTGGGCTCTCGGTAGGACCAGCGTTTGGGGTTACATCCGCTCAACAGAATAAGCCATCAGCGCCTGCTTCAATTCTTCCAATCCTTCCATCAAATACTAATACAGAGACAACCACAAAAGCACCAATTTCATTTAATTTCAACCCACCACCACCCCGGACACTCCCAACTTTCACCCTAGCTAGCAAAGACTCCACTCAAGATTCGTCAAAGACATTTACACCTTCAAGCACAGGAATGCCTACTGGTGGATTCACGTTTGGTCAAAAGAAACAAGAGGAGTCTAATCCAGCGCCTATAGAAATTGGCAGCGATAGTAGTGAGCCAGAAGAGGAAGAGGAAAAGAAGGAAATAAAACTCCATGGTCCACGATTTACACTTGAAACAATTCCAACAGTGAAAAATTCGCCATTTACTTTTGATCCTAAGGAATTAGCCAAGAAGAATGAACCTGATTCTGATGAGTCTGAAGATGAAAGAATTGTTCCAAAAGGACCTGTTTTCCGTCTCGATAAACCAGTAACTACGGAAAACAGTGTCTTTAAATTAAGTTCAAATCCAAACTTGCCAAAGATTGCTTTTAGAACCAGTGCCAGCACTTGTGATAACGGGGAACTTGAAGAAAAAGAAAAAAATAACGGCTTATTTGGAAAACCTACTGAGTCAGATTCGAATGCTAAAAATGACGATGAACCAGCATCCACTTTTGGAGTGACCACAGAAGCACAAAAAGACAAGAAACCTGCTTTTAATTTTGGTGCCAGCGCATTTGGACCTACTGCAAACACTTCAGAATTGAAAGAAAACCAACCTGCATTCAACTTTCCAGCAGGTAAACCTTCATTCAATTTTCCCGTCTCGAGTATAGCAAAGAAGGATGACAAAAATGCAGTTGATCTTGGTTCTTCAACTTCAGAAAAGAAACAAGAGAAGCCTGTATTTGCCTTTGGGGCTACTGCAAGTACTCCTAATCCATTTGCATCTGGTCCTGCTTTTAGTGGATTCAACTTTGGTTCCAGTGCATCCAAACAAGACGATAAAGCTTCCTCGGAGCAACACCCCGCACCAAAACCAACATTTTCACTCAACCCAGCTGAAAAGAAAGACGAAGCTAAACAAAATGAATCAGCCGCGTTGGAGGCAGCCCCAAAACCACTCTTTGCATTCTCGTTTAATCCTCCAAAACAAACCCAAACTCCAAAATCCCCGTTTTTATTCGGAAACGGAAACAATAGCACGCTTGGATCTCTGACCACGGATACTCCTAAGGCTCCCAGTAGTGCCCCTGAAGAAGGAGATGATAAAGTCCAGGAAGAAGAGAGTGGGGCTGAATTTGCGCCTGTCGCCAAGATGCCTTCCGAAAAAATCGAAGTTGTATCTACTGGTGAAGAAGACGAAGATTTGAAATATTCCAAACGTGCTAAATTGATGGAATTAGACATGTCAAACGCTGACAATCCTTACATTAATAAAGGTGTTGGTGATTTAAAGATTTTAAAGAATAAAGAAACTGGGAAATCGAGAATTCTTATTAGGGCAGATGGGGGGTTAAGAGTATTGTTAAACTGTTTGATTTCGAAGGATATTACATATCTGAGTACAGGCCCTGTTGTAAGAGTTCCAACTATTGATCCAAAGGATCCAAGTAAGTTTATTACTTACGTATTAAGAGTCAAAACTCCAGCGGATGCTGAAGAACTTTTAAGGGCAATTAATGATTCTAAATAGGCTTGATTTTTTTTTATTTTGATTAAGTTTTGTAAGCCGCGTAATTTGAATGTACCATTAATAATATTTAGAAATCTATACCGTGCACTGAAGAAACGAATTCTGTGTTCAGACCTTACCTTAGTAATATTTTAAAGAGCTATACCTTGTACTAAAGAAATGAATTCTTGTTCAAACCCAACATTAACATATTTGAATACCTCACGTTTATTCTGAACCGTGGTTGGTATTCCTAGCAACGTGTGTAATATTTCTTGTTTGCATCCAAACAATTTATGTTGAATTTTGGTCATGTATCCTAACACCAATCTGATCATAATTTCGTCGTTATCATGAGCAAAGAAAAGCAAATCCATTATATGATTAGCCAATTCAAAATTAAATAAGTTTGAAAAAGAAGCTAAAAACAATTGTGGTAAATATTCAAAGCTATCTATGTTTTGTGTTTCGAAATGGTGAAATAAGCGGCTTAGTCTAGTCTTGAACATATGGTTAAATTTTATGACTAAATAGTTATCCAATGACTCTTTGACAATTTCTCTTGTTTCTTTTGGACCAAACATATATGACAACAAAAGATTTGGTAATATTTTTGAGGTAAATTGACATAATACCACAAGTGTCTTGAAACTATTTTTGAAATTAAAACTAAGGATAGCAGCTAAATGAAGTAATCCTGGATAATATAATCTATGGAATTGGGTAACTCTACCATTTTTTTCATACAAGTATAGCATAAAGCTCATTACAGTCTTGACAAGCTCGTCAGTATGCTGTTGATGCTGAAAATAATTGATATCTGGAAATACTTGGGATATGTCAGCTTGTATCAATTGATGGATTTGGACCAAATCTTGTAATGTTAAATCATGAATGACAATCAGATGTAATTGCCTTTCCTTGGTTCTGTTTAGTTGGGATTGCCTCATATAGTTGTCGGAGTCTTGTTGTCGTTTTCTGATCATGCCTTCTAAGTTATAAATATGAACATATATTTGGTTATACTGATCAAAATAGTGGTTGCAAAAATTATCATCAAAATCTTGATGACCTATTAACAATTGTAATTTCCACCATACAATTCCTCTAATATTTTGTGATATCCCTCTCCAAGATAATTCTCTCAATTTATTCCAATCTACATTTTGATGATCCTGTAACATTAACAACGAATCTTCCCAAACTTTAATATCTTTTTGTCTTTGACTATCTAGCTTTGATAATTCACAAATTCGTTTACGTTGCAATTTTGATTCCTCCAGTATTGCTCGTTGGATTAATTCTTGAGACTCAAGTTGATGCTTGCGTGTTTCTGCTGGGGGTTTAGGTGGTAACCATAATGGACGCGTAAATGATTGATACTCATTTGCATGTATAGGCGCTAGTGGAGGAGGATGACTTGGCGGCTGTTGTTGTTGAGTATATGCCCATGCAGATTGAAGTTGTTGACGAGATGCTGGCGTAGAGTAGACGTCTATCTTGGTGAAATCTGCCAATAATTTTCGTCTTTGATATCCTTCTTCGTTGATTTGTGTATGTTCATCTTTATTAAATCTGAGTGTTAGTTCTTGGGCTTCTTTTGAAATACTCTTGAATTGATTAATCAATTGAGGAGAAGGATCATTAATATCGTCTACTTCACTTAGACTTAGTGATGACATGCTATCATTGATACTTGTACTGGAGAATATAGAAGATGCTCGTGTTGTTTCACTAAGGAATGAATAATTGCGTGGTTGATTATTAAATACAAGATTTTCTCGCTGATTTAGGTGTTGAGCAAACGGAACATTGAAAAGTACAATATCATCAATGTCTTCATCTTGGTGATCTATACTGGCAAGTTGTTGTTTCTTGCTATTGGAACGCTTGACTTTATTTATTATTAGCGTCTCATCCGACCTCACTTGAGCAATCGAATTGTTTATATTTGTCTTTCTTAATGCTAGTCGTTGAGATGGAGTTAGATTTTGGGGGGTCTTGTTAAGCAGAATGAAGAAAGGAACATTTTCATTAAACTGCGCTGGTTGCTTTTGATGATATGGTCGAAGGTTAGAATACGTATAAGGACTCCCCGATTTGTTGGATGACGGTGATAGAGGTATATCGTCAAAATCTTGTCTAGTTAATGACATTTGAGATTAAGTAATAAAAGGTTCAAGAAGAAAAACCAATAGTAAAGAAATAGAAGGTGAAAACGGTTTAAAATAACCTTCATAGCCACTGCTGTATATATTTATAACTTTACACAGCAAAGGGAAAACCAAGGCTCATTTGGATTTTCTTGGTATAATTATTCCACTTTCAGTAATTTCTCGTGTCTTTTTTTTAATTAAAATTTCGAAAATGTAAACAAACAGGAATGCAAAAAAAAAAATAACATTAAACTGTAAAATGCTTATACATTTTTTACAGGTTTTAAATTTTCGCTTAAGCGATAAAGAAAAATAACCGCGCTTTTCTTTTTCTTTTTCTATCAAAATAATAAAATTGCCTTTGGTTGAACCGTCGCCGTCAAATTAACAATTTAGTTTAAATTAACAACGCGCATTTCGTTTAATTAATCTTTTTTATACTTTCGTCTTCTGAACATGGGTTGCAAAAATAGCATGCCAAAATTTCAGTTTAATAAATTGCATTAACGAAACGATAAAGAAATTATTAATATTATATATGCAACCTATTTCATATTAACTTTAACTTACTTTATGTTTTGTTCAATAGTTACTAATAAATACATTCAAATAACACAGTATATACAAAAAAAGGAGTCAATGCTGCTTTTTACGAATGGGTCAGAATACTAAAAGATGTAAGAACTATATACAAAACGAACTTGAACTGAAAACACCATTCACGAAAGCAATACGATATCTGCCCTACTCGTCCTTCTTCTTTTCCTTGTTATCGAGGTTGAAAAACTTTCCCAAAAGTTTCCCTATGCGGTCCAACTTGTTGGGATTTAAATCCTTTTCATCATACAGTTCATTCACACCATTATCATTATCTTCAACTTTATAATCTGCATGAGTTCTCTTTGCCGTACTGTCATTAAATGCATCGGCCAATGCTTCCAATAATGCAGTTTGGGTTGGAGTCTCTGGAACCAAAGTCTTCACATTCAAAATGACTTCCAAATTACCTCTGTTGTTCAAATTCCTATTTATTGGAACACCCCTATCAGGAATAGTCAATTTTCTTCCACTTTGAACTCCTGGTCTAATCTTCAATTTAATCTTTTGTCCATCTAAAGTGGGTACAACAATTTCACCACCTAAAGCTGCAGTCGTCATTAAAATATCTTCATGTACTATAAGATTATCTTTTTCACGAGTAAACTTAGGATCACGTTGGACACTGATTCTTACAATCAAATCACCATTTCTGGTCTTATTATATGCATCTTGTGTCACAAATGGGGCATCACCAGCTCCTGGAATTCTTATTCTTGATCCATCAGCGATACCTGGAGGTAAATCGACAGTAGTGGATCTTGGAACTTCTTGAACGCCATGACCATGACAAGTACCGCATTCATCCTTCTTATCTATAGTAACACCACTACCTTGACAAGTATTACATGTGGAGGACATATGGAATCCACCTAAAGCATGAGTGGTTTGACCAGTACCATGACATGAAGGACATGTATTCTTTTTAGCACCTGGTTTAGTACCTTTACCACTACATGTTCCACAAGTATCTACAGCTTTATAATTAACAGTAATCTTGGAGCCAAATACGGAATCCTTGAACGGAATAGATTTCAAAATTTCAATATTATCCCCAATATGTTCTTGAACATATGATCTACCTCCAGCGCCAGCTCCTCCTCCTCTTCCACCAAACGCTTGGTTGAATAAATCTTCAAAATCAAATCCCATACCAGCAAATGGGTTGCCTCCTTGTGCTCTTCCGCCACCGTGTGGGAATCCACCGGAGAATGGATTGGCATTCCCATTGGAGTCAAAGGCGGAAGATCCAAATTGATCATATTGAGCTCTTTTTTGTTTATCTCTCAATAATTCATACGATTCTTGGATTTTATGAAATCTCTTTTCTGCATCTTTTTCCTTATTAACATCAGGATGGTATTTCTTGACTAAATCATAATATGCCTTTTTAATTTGCTTATCATCGGCATTCTTATTAATTCCCAAGGTTTTATAAGGATCAAAGTTTATGGTTAAAGCTCGCGAAGAATGGAATGATCTTGTGCATGGAACTGTATAACGTGTTATGGGAGCTATTGGTCTTACTCTGGGGATGTATAAGTTACGTTTTGCAATGTATGATACAGATGAGGAAACTCTCATAATTTTTCAGGGATTAGTAATTTCTAAAATGTTTATATATATATATATATTAATACAGTGTTCCTTTTGCTTGAACCGCTTATCTCGGGGACAAAGATTGTGAACTATTTGATAAAAAAAAGATTTGACTAGTCTATAACGCAAAGATGTGATGTGATAGAGATGTACCCAGAATCATCTAGAAGGATTTTTCGCTCCGAAGACAAAAAAAAAAAATTTTCTCAGGTTCCAAAACTCACGTGACGCATTCTTCGCTAACTGATTCCATTTTCGAAATAGTTGATTGCCAATGCTCAAATACCAGTTTAAAGAACCGAACACCTATTCCGACATCTTTATATCCCATGATACTTCTAATTGAGTGCATACTGAGGATTGGCAATCCCACATCGATGATTAACTTAGCGCCGTTAAGACCTCGATTTGCATTAGACATAATTGGACCAATTGTCCCTCCTGATCGTGAATCATTTCTGATATGAAACTGCTGCAATTTAATTCCCGGTAAATAAGTATTGACAATCCGTGACAAGAATTCCCAACCCAAGGAATCACTTAAGACATGCCCATTAGAATCGAACTTGATGGAAGGTCCGGTATTTGGTAAAGGGAAGTTCTTATCTAAATAAACATCTTTAAAGTTCGGGTTCAAAGCATGTGTTACATCAGTTGATAAAAATACCGTGTTTGTAGTTAAATTGAAAAGCCCTTCGGTTGAATTCTTAACTCGTGGAGAAACTATTGATCTTAGAATATCTATTAAGAAGCCACCGCCGGCTCCGGTTCTTGTGGCACTGCCAGTTTCTTCATTGTTGGCTACATATACTCCGCTGAGTCCCGTGTACTCTTTGATATCATCGTTTCCCAAAAGGAATCTATGACTAAATTCAATCAACCCATAGATTGAATCAAAGGCACATAAACGATCATCTAAACTAGCCAGATATATGAACTCATTATTTACCCCTCCGCGTTGAGGAGGTTGTACATCATCCAATTGCAAATCAATATCAACAATGGACGAAATATTAGTGCCGGCTAGTTTACAAATATATCTTAATAAGGACAATGAATGGCGCATATAGAATTTACTATTCTTTTCTTCATCTGTAGGTGCATCCTCGTCGGTATTTTCTGAGCCGTGTCCAAATATAGGTACCATCTCCGTCTGTTTATTATAATCCTTATCAATTCCAAAATGTGGTGCAAGTTGAGGAATAAATGCAATTGGGTGAGGGTGAGAATTAATAAGTTTACGATGAACTTTCCCGGCATTTGCGTCACGTATCAAAACCGAGCCAGCAAGACCTAAATCTCGATTTAGCCATAATTTGTTTAGACTACCTGAATAAGGAGCTACTCCAAATAATTCATAACCATCGACTTGAGCTTTTAACAGACCACGGGGATTAAGTTTCACTGTTAATGCATCACAGTGGCTTCCAACAAAGCAACTTCCATTATTGGGTTCCCATTCTCCCCCAATTATAAAAGCAATTAAACATTGATCGTCTTTTGTTGTATAATAAAAGCCCGGTCCTAAGTTTTGTATTGGTTCTTTATCTTTGAGATATCTAAACCCGTTATTGTACAAAAGGGATTTGAAATGGGCAATTACATGATATGTAGTTGGATTATCCTTCATGAAATCTATAAATTGAGTTGCATAACTCTCATAATACTGGCGATAAGGGTCCGATGGATTTGCAACTGGTGGAGGTAAGAAGGGAGACGATGATTGAGCTTCGGAGCTTTCTGATGGGGTTTCGAAAGAGCTGGTTGATATATTACTCTGTCGTCTATTAAACTTCCTGTCTTGGTCCCATTTCTGATGCAAAGTTGAATTATTTACCATAGTGTGGAGTCTCTATCTTTATTGACAGCTTGACAATTTGCCATCAGTTGTAGAAGTCCGAATTCCTTTTCCCCCACTAAGTTTTTCCTCTGTGATCGACAAAAATGGAAATAAGAAAACCAGATGCGGCTCATGATCAAACTAGGTAAAAACGCGCCGCGTTGGAAATTCTGTATTTTTTCCCATTTTTTTCAATCAATTTCCACCAAAGTCAAATAAGTTACGCTTATTACCTACTTGATAAAGAATTATAGCCTAAGCTTGAGAAATGGAAGCATCTACAATCACAGTTCATTGGCATAATGATAGTCAGCCCATATATTCGGTTGATTTCCAAAAATCAAAAGACGGAAGTTCATCTTTGCGATTAGTTTCTGGAGGTGGTGACAACAATGTTAGAATGTGGAAATTAATTTCATTAGGAGATTCTAAACAAGTGTCGGTAGAATATTTGAGTACTTTACGTAAACACACACAAGCAGTAAATGTCGTGAGGTTTAATCCTGCTGGTAATATTTTGGCTACGGCTGGTGATGATGGGACACTTATGCTTTGGAGATTGAGTAATTGTATAATTAAAGAATTTGAAAACGATGAAGAGGATGATGAATTGAAGGAAAGCTGGCAAGTGTCTGCACAACTTCGGTCTTCGACTTCGGAAATAATGGATCTTTGTTGGTCTCCAGATGGGAAGTATATTGCAACTGGTTCAATGGATAATATTTTGAGAGTGTACGAGTTGGAAAATCTAGATGGTGGAAGTGACACAAAAATATCTGGGAAATTAATAAACACACTCAAAAATCATAATCATTATATTCAGGGGGTATCGTGGGATCCATTAAATCAGTTCCTTGCAAGCCAATCAGCAGATCGATCTGTTAATATATATAAACTCGACCATCAACCAACTCGAATACTAGATGTCAAATTATATCACAAATTCACCAGATTGAATTCACAAGGAATGTATTGCTCTGAGACATTGCAATCTTTTTTCAGAAGGTTGAGTTTTTCACCTGATGGGAGTTTATTGGTTACACCGGCTGGTTTAGAGGATACAGAAAACGAATCCAAGAACGTGGTATATGTATATACTAGGGCAAGTTTATCCCAGATTCCGATGTTTAGGTTGAGAGGGTTAAATAAGCCTGCAATTGCTATATCGTTCCATCCCTCTAGATTCAAAACTGGTAACGATAACAGTAGTGTATTATCCCTTCCGTATTTTATGATATTCGCTGTGGCTACTCAGGACAGTATTATAGTCTATTCAACCAAAGATTTCAAACCCTTGGGATCAGTGTCGAATTTACACTATAGTACTATAACTGATTTAAAGTGGGATGTGGACGGTTCAAGGATAATAGTAAGCTCGACGGATGGATTCTGTTCTGTTGTGAATTTTGAAGATGGTATATTCGGAGAAAAATATATCGAGGAAACGGTCAAAGAATCCATGCAAGAAGAGTCGAAGATGGACGTGGATACAATACCGATCGAGGAACCAGAAATTGTGCAAGAGATTACGATTGTTGAAGATTATCCCAAATCTGAAACAAAGATGACAACACCTACGATTGACTCCTTTTTCAACAAAGATAAGAAGCCCAAGAAGAGGATTACTCCCACTCTTGTAACTAACTAGGTTTCATTAGTTTTTTTTTTTATTTCAATTTTCTAAATGCAATCTATTAAAATTTTGCTATTATTAATACTTACCTGCAAGATTTCTTTTGTTTTTTTATCTACTCCTAAATTTCATTCCTTAATTGTGCTTCTAATCGCTTTCTGGCATTTAAAATCATTTCTTCCCTTCTTCTTTGTAAGATACTTTTGCCCTCTCCAGCTCCCGGGTTATGTAAATCAATATCATATTTTTCCAATAAGTTTACCGATTTCTCAATTGGGATCCCTGATTTAGCACTGCTTCCTTCACTAACACTGGAACTTGCGGAAGGTATAACAACAGGAGGAGTGTATCCTGGAGGGAATGGTAAAGTACCTGATTCCATGTATCTATTAATAGTAAGTTCGACGGATCCAGAATTTTCCAAATCATATCTAATTTGCTCAACGGTTAATGAGGGTGCTATTGTTTGAACAACTTCAATCATGGAATCGTTTACTTCTCTTCTACGTCTGCGTTGACCAGTTCTGGATGAGGACGATGAAGATGTATTGGTGTTTCGACCGGTGGATGTAGCTGCATTTGATTGATCAATGTTGATGTTGAAATCGTTTGATTGAGGTATAGGAGCAATCAACCATCTCAAGAATATGAACGCAACAACTAATATAGCTATAAATAAAATAATGGAATACCCCATTTCTATTGATTTTAATCCTTTTTGTATATATCTAGTTTGTGGTGTGTGTTATTTGATGGATTGGTAAGTTATTTGACTCTGTCTTTTTTTTTTTTTTGAGAAAATGAACATTGCGAAAATTTCAAAACTTTTTTTTATTTTGTGTGTTGTTTGTGAGTGATTAACAACACTAGAAAATGATCATTTATGACCAAGAGGTAACAAGTGTATCACTTATATATAATCGATAATATATGCTATAAAAGGATAAAGTAAAGAAGAACTAAAAAAAAAACTATGCTGCATTAGTTAAAGCCACTTCTAACTGAACTTCAACCTAAACTCGCTGTCTTCGTGTTTAAGTTTATATAAAAACCCAGTTATAATTTCATTCTCTTTACTAGGTAGTGTCATAAAATGATTCCTTAAATGAGCGGCTAATTCAGGTTTCGACACTCTATTAATATTTCGTCTCTGTTTACTTTTCTTTGAATATGTTTTCTTACCAATTTCACTATTTAATATATCAAAGTTCACTGACTCCGGAAGTGGTAAATTCAACCCATATTTCTCACAATACCTCAATATTGTAGCGTCATCAAACGTTTCAAAATCTAATGGATGCGGTTTTGGTTTGTCACTAGGACCATTTGAATTAATATGTTTGGAAAGATAATTCTGTTGTGCTTGCAATGCTGCTTGATTCTTTGCTTTCTGTGACGTCTTTGAACTGGATGTGGCTGCTGAAGAGTTGTTATTACGAACGGACTCAGATTCGGATGCGGACTCTTTGTAGTTTCTTGCCATCTTCCAAATAGGGTTTGCATAAATATTTTGCTCTTGAATATGGGTATTCAAAAAAACCTAAGGATTTAAAAAATGCAAAGATCCCCCTCTTTATTTAACATTTTACCTGAAAATATGGTTTGGTTATCCGAGTCGTGCGAGCTTGCTAAAAAAAATTCGAAAATATATCGTCACGTGATTTTCTTCAATTTGGGAAGTATTGGATAATCAACCAATAAAACACTAGAAACTACACTCCAATCCACACCCCAAAACCCCACCAATGCTGGTTTAAAGGTTTTTTAGCTATAGAAATATAACAACTGTATATACTTTTATTATGTAAGAAATCTTTAATAAAGAAATTATTTTTTGGAAAAAAAAAAAAAAAAAGATAATATTTAACTATTTAACTATATTAACTATAAGCAGTAATGGTTAGATACGGGCAGCAATTCCTAATAACGTGAGTATTCCAACCCAATCAAGTAAACTTGGAAAATACACCTCATTTTTTTCCCGTTCTATATCAGTCTCCTCTAATAATAACTTAAGGTTTTTCTTCTTGAATGATGCTGGAGGAGATTGAGATAATGTTCCTTTAGCATCTGTGCCAGGAGTTGAATCAATAACTATATTTTCTTCTTCGGTCCTGTTGTGTTTCTGATTCTTGAATTCCCTTCTAATCCTATGATTGCACTTGTCATCATTTCCTTTCTCGAAAACCAAAAAACCAGTGTTGGCTCTATTCAGTTCAAAACAATCATTGGATGACTCGATTATAAACTTAGTTAATGAATTTCTGAGACATAATTGATAGCATGACTGATCGATGACTTCGAAGGCATTACATTCACAAGATAGATCATCAACTTGACATTGGTCCAATTGAGAAAGAACTTGTTTACCGCAAAAATATAAGTTGTCTAAATCAGTAGAATTGCAATTGGAGTAAGAAGAATTAATATACTTTGCGTATTCACCTTTGTCTCTTCGGTCTCCAATAATTTCAACTACATTAAACTCCAGAATCATCTTAGCGACGTGAATTACAAAGGATGGGAATAAAGTATTTTTATTTCCTCTAACGGAATCATGGATTAGGTGGTAGTCAATGAAGATCATTAAGATCACAAGTAGGCTATACCGCATCTTTGATGGGGATGGGAAGATGAAGAACGATGGAAAAACAGTTGGTGATTTTTTGACAATGTGTAATTTAGTTCATTTTTGGCTGCCAAAAAAAAAACTCAAAACCAAAAATGTGTTAAAAAAGAAATTAACGCCAAAAAAATTAGAAAACTTTGTGGCAAATGGATATTCATTATCAAGGTTCAGTGAATTGGGATCATAAATACAGTCAATGGAACTTAGTCAGTCCAATTTTCATTGGGGGTTCTCAAGTCAGATTGACAATTTGCCATTGATTGGCTCCAAAGACTGGGTAATTGGTAAACAGAAACGAACCATTTCCGGTTGTCGCAGAACAAAAAGCATTTATGTTGTTGTGAACCATTCCTGAGGATTTTACCCATTGAAAGTTATGGTGTGTAAGATATGAAAGGTTACATGGACAAATTTTCAGCTCATTATTGAGACTTTTGATAGTTATGAATGAAGAACAAGGAAATATATTCAACCGTATTTTTTTTTATGTCTAAAATTAACTTTAAGGGTGATGATTTACATTCATTTGATAAACGCGAATATATTTTTTTCTTTTAACTGCAAAAAAGTTTAAATAGAATGTTTTACAATAGAATTCGTTATGAAACAGTTTAACTTTCTAAATTAATTTCATTAATAACCTAATTAACCCTACCTTTTTATATATGCAAGAAAAAAATCCCTAAAAACCTAAACCAGAAAACCCCAGAAATTTTAAAATTGACATACAAATGATACCAACGTTATTCCAGATAATAATAAAACATACTTCATACTCTTCATGTCCACCTTGACATTACTGCTCTCATTTTCATAGGTGACTGATGGAGTTGATGAAGAACTGAGCGTTATTGTCTTAATATTATCAGTTTCGGTCAGAATAGTTGTTCCATCAAGGACACTATCACTCGGAACAACCAACAGGGTTGTTACTTTTGAAGGATTCGGCTCTTCACTCACGTTATTGTACATTACAGTCGCAATCTGTAAGTCTGTGTAATAACTGACTGATTTTAATGTTGTTGTAGGTACTGATGTATCTAACAAGATCTCTGTATTTGTTAATGATTTTACTGCCATTATGGATAATAAATAAAATAAGCTTGTGCTTTAACTATGTTAGTTATTGAATTAAAAAAAAGAAAGAAAGAAATAGAGAAAGTAAGCCTTGGGGGGATGCCTGCTTCTATTTATGTTTCAGCCTAACCATGAAAAAGACTTGAGAATAAGATTCATTGTTTTATTAAGATTATTGAGATTCTTCTCTCAAACAAAAACATGAATGCAGCTATAATGAAATATTTGATCACTAAAGTTTTTTTTGCAAAACAAAAAATTTCAATCTGAAACAAACAATGTAAGATAAATTTTGTTTCAACAATAAAATTAAGGTACCAACTTGAACATCGTTTTAAGTCCTCTTTAAGAAAGAAGGTTATGACGTAAAAGTGCTATTATGCTAATTAGTGCAATTTCTTCTTTCAGGGACAATCTTTTTTTGGGTGAATTTACCACATTCTCTAATTTCATTCTCTCGCCTAGCCACAAAACAAAATGTCAAAAATGGAAGCATTTCGATTTTTTATCGAACTTACCAATAATAGCTTGCCATGTCAATCAACCAAGAAGACTTAAAACGTCATGATTTCCCTCGCCGTTTAATGCTCGCTTCTAAACCAAAAATGAATAAATTATAAATACTAAAAAGAAAAATAAAACGAACATGTTGTAATTGTGCATACGTTTAAAAGGGGTCGTCGTAAAAATAATAAAAAATTGACGCGCAAAACTATAATTTCGAATTGTTAGTTTCGGCCCATTATAAATTTTTAGTTCCAAAATGCTTTATTGTAGAAGTAGTAGCATCGTCAATTGACCACTTGACGATTGCATCATTGATTTATTGTGGTTCTTTGTTTTGTGTAGAAGCAAGCAGTAAACAATGAAGAGTCTCAATGTATGAACTCTTTGTGAATATCCAATATTGTATCCTAACCTCCGCCATAATTCTGCTCCTTGAACAATAATATATTATGAGAAAAAAATGAGATTAGTATAAGTGTTTTATATGTGAATGAAAGGTTGAAGTCTATAAAAATTCTTGGTATTCCCAGCATATTGTCTTGCGACTTGTTCTGAACAGATGGTTGACGATTTCAGATAGCAATTAACCTTAATAGGATGAGTTTAACCGGAATCTGGTACATGTCACTTTCTTACTTATCTTTCTAAGACAATTTCGTGTAAACTCTAAAAAAACCCTACCAATTAGAAACAATCAACTTTTTTTTGATTGGAGGGTTGTCTTTTGGTTGCAAAAAAAACCTTTTCGCCGACCCTTTGAGTATTAGTTTTCTCTATATTACATCAATGTTATAATGAATAGGAATACATTTAGGGAGAAGCTACTTCCTCATTTTCAAGACTACTTCTATGGCCATGTGTTACAATTGCCCAATTTACCACTGAATTGTGCATATAATTTTACAACCGAGAAACTTAAACTAGACAGGGATACATCAGTTTATCTTCATAATGCAATTTTTTCACCACCAGTAATTTTAGAGCTACATCCACCTTTCCAGCATGTAGTGATCCCAGAAGCTTACTTTGTTCATTGTGAGAACACGCGACTGGTCCAAAAGGTTTCAGATGTACAAGATTTATTTGCCAAACAAATTACCAGAATTAAGTTTCCCCCACCAAGTGTCAAAAAAGTTGAGAATGTTTCTGAACATTTAGAAGAATCCATAAATGTTCCAAGTATCAATACAATTAGACCCTTGAATGATATCATTTTGAAGCCTTTCTCTGATTCCTTTGGTTCTTTAAAATATCAGAGTGATTTGCCATTCGTGATAGAATCAACAAAACAATGCTTGGACCCTTATGTAGGAAATTTCCCTAAGTGGAAAGTTGAAACTCGTATTTCCCTTAGTGAATATATCAAGGATGAAATTGAGGAGATTGATCATTCAGTGTTAGATATTTCCAAGCATGATCTGTGGTTTCAAACCTCCTTTCCTCCAGAAAACAATTATTGCTTTCAAAGTGAATACCTATTTCCTAGCTGTAAAACTAAAATAGATGTTGGAACTTTCCCTGAGTGGATAGCAGGAATCTCTTCTGTGGAGGATGTTGACTTAGAACAGGTGACTAATTTCCTTATAGATAAGAATAGGTTAACCCAAAGTACAGAATATTTTGTTTATCCGGTAACTAGGTTTAATGGTAAAGCTAAGAAATCAGTGCAGGAAATAATAGAAGATTATTTGACTAATTCAAAATTGACTACATCAGTTTGGAGTTTAGCCAAACATCAACTCATTCATAATATGAGTTGGAACCCTTTTAATTTTGATGTGAAGCAGTTTGTGCAAACTAATCTAATAGAATCATTATCAGTTGATTCAATCATTTGCGTGAATCCTCATGGAGATAGCGATGTTCAGAAAAGTGATGTTTGTTTGGACTTATCTAACGAGTGCCATATCGATGAAGTTTTCCCAGTTATTCAGACAAGAACCAACATAGAGCCAAAGGTTTCCCATGTTTCTGGAACCAATATATCGGCTCCTGAGCAATTGCCTGAGAGCAACCCCATCCTTCCCGAAATTATTTCTGCTCAAGCTACTTATCATAACGACACTGAAGAAATTGAAAGACTAGTGTTACTTAGACAAAATAAGAAACGAAAGTTGGAGAAAAAGAAAATTGTATTACCATCAGGGATATCTATGCTTCTGTTTCTTGAACCAACGGTGTCATCTCTGGAAGCAGATACAACAGGCGAAGAAATGAATCTAGAGAATTCAATTCAAGAATCGATTGAGACTCCTTCTTTCACAATTCTGGAAACTTTATGTAATAAAGTATACGAGTTTTCATCAACTCAACATATACTTGTAAATCAAACTTTTTGGGAAAAGGATTATAGGTTGGTTAAAGATATAATGAAAAATATTCAAACTTTAGAAGTTCAATTTGCCCACGAAGTTGATATTGTGGTGAATTGTCAAACTGGAATATATCTTAGCGGATCAAACTATTTGCTTCAAGGTGATGTGGAAAATGAATATTTAGTATTACCTTCTTTATTGGCTATCAAACAATGTTTTCATAAATTGTATTTTGTAATTTTGATTGAAAATGTTCATTTCTTAACATATGGTGGAGAAAAGTTGCAAAAAGTTCAATTACTATGTATGTCATTAAATATCAAATGTTTATTGATTCCACCAGATGATGCATTTATATGGATAATGGAAATCATCGAAGTAGAAGGGCCTGAAGATTTAGAAGATTCTGTCCCACAAGACTGTGAAGAATGTGCTTTTCTTTGTGAATGTGGGTTGTCTTTCTTTCAATGTAACTATATTCTACAAAGAATGACATTAAATGAGTTTATTTTGATAAATATTGAAGAAAAAATAAAATTGTTATCCCAAGGTATCACCTGTGAACTACTTGTAAGTCTATACTCTGAGAACATTCTAAAATTACCACTTTACTGACTTTTCTAAATAGTACCAATTGGAACACATATTTAATGAACTGGTTCATTGACTAAGTACTTTTTGAAACAGTTGCACGACCCCTTGTTAAAATAACACCGAGTCGATTTTTTTTTTCAGTCTTGAGAATTGGAATTGTTGGTTTTTCAGCAGACTCATAAAAGAATTACCTCTCCTCATTGAACATAGAAGAAAGCCTTTCAGTACTAAATAAATCAGATCAACTAACTAATTAATTGAGGTTTGATCATTTCTTGAATTATATACAAAAAAACAGTTAGTAGACACAAGAAATAATTTATCAAATGGTTGTTTTGGCTGCTTCTATATGTACCCGTGGTGGTAAAGCCCTTTTATCGAGACAATTCAGAGAAATCTCACGAGACAGAATCACTGCACTTTTAGCCAATTTTCCTAGTTTGATTTCAAATTCTAATAGTCAGCATACTACCGTTGAAGATGAGAATGTTAGGTATGTTTATCAACCATTGGAAGAACTTTATATTGTTTTGATTACCAACAAATCATCCAACATTTTACAAGACATTGACACTTTACATTTATTTGCTTCCACTGTAAGTAATTTATTGAGAAATGTTGATGAACGTGAAATCTTTGATTGTGCCTTTGAAATCATTAGTGCTTTTGATGAAATTATTACTTTGGGTTATAAAGAAAACTTGACATTGAGTCAAGTTCAAAATTTCCTAGAAATGGATTCTCATGAAGAAAAGATTCAAGAAATTATTGAGAGAAACAAAGAGTTGGAAGCAGCTGAGGAAAGAAAGAGAAGAGCCAAAGAAATACAAAGAAAGGAAATGGCTAGAAGGAACATGGAACAAATTCCAACTAGTGGATTTGGCTCTTACGACCAGCAACCACAACAACAAGGTTATCAACCTACTTATCAACCTAGTCCACTTGTTGAACACAGTTCTGCAAGTCCATTATTAACTTCCAAACCAATTGCACGAGGAGGTGGGTTGCAGTTAGGTGGGAAGAAACCTTCCACTACAAGAAACATACCTTCACATACTGCCGGCCCATTATCAGGCGCTCGTGAACCATTACTTGCTACTCATCCACCAGTGTTTGCTCATCACAAGCCTGCAGCTGTGCCAGTGGCTAATGTATCTACGCCAAATTATTCTGGAACTGCTACACCTGTGACTACCCCGGTTCCATCCTCATCCTCATCAACTTCCAGAATTCAAAATAATGGTATTTTAATAACCATAAATGAAAAAGTTAATGCTCAATTGGGTCGTGATGGTACTGTGGTTTCTTCTGAAGTTAAAGGTGATTTACAATTAAGAATAAATGATTCTGCGTTGGCCAATGCTAAAGTGTTAGTGAAGACTGGAGATAAAAGACAATACAAGACCCATCCAAATGTTGATCGTAATTTATTCAATTCAGGTAATGTAATTACAGTAAAGGATAAGTCAAAGACTTTCCCAGCTAATGATCAACCATTGGGTGTTTTAAGATGGAGAACTATTGTTAAACAAGATAGTAGATTAACTCCAATCTTGATTACTCCTTGGGTCAATCTTCAAGATGGTGGTATTGCTCAAGTGACTTTAGAATATGAATTATCTCCATATTATATAAATGATCATTCTGGTGGATCAAGTCAACATTCTTTTGAAAATGTCAAGATTTTAGTTCCTGTTGCTACTACTGATGTTCATTTACATGAAGGTAATGATGATATTTCTTACGAGATTGGCGATCAAGGAATTATATTCAATATTGGCTCTATTTCGTTTGATGACCCTCAAGGGTCTTTTGATTTCACCATTCCTGCTGAAGATGAGGAATCATTATTCCCATTAGAATTGCAATTTGATATTAGTAAGACTGATCTTGTTGAATCGGATATTTCATTGGGTGGAGTTTCTGTGGTTGATGTGGTTGCTAATACTGATAATGAAGAATCGTTGCCATTTGATTTACATTCAAATATCATTTCTGAAAGTTATATTGTTCAATAGATTTGTTATTTTTTATACTAGCACATAGCTTGTTTACAAAGTATTATACTTTTTTATATAACTATTATATAATTGTACTCAATGTAAATTAGCATTGTTTTCTATAGTTATGAATATGGCGATTAACTGTATAAACTTTCTCACTTTTTAAAAACTACATAGTACAAAATAAATATAAGCCACTCGAAGGATGGTGACAATGTGGAGAATTATGGCTCCCTCCAATCAAGAGATTGCAAATTCTTATAATACAATTGAAACTCCACTTAATGCTAACGAAATTCGGCAACCAAACTGTTCTTTAACATTCAAAGTATTCAATTCTTTCAAAATTTGTGCTCTTGGTTCCGGTACAGCTTCATCTGAATCAAAGTCGATAATTGGATCCTTTACATGATCTATTATGATATGTAACCCATTAAGGGGCTGTTCAATGTCAGGATCTATCTTGGTACATTCTTCTCTTAATTGGTTCAATTCATACATTATATATCTTGGAGTCAAATGACCATATAATTCTTCATCTGGAACCTTCAGACCATTTGAACATTCAAGCACGATTCCTTTTAATTTATGATGAATAATTAATGGAGCAATGAATTTCCAAATTTTGATATTATGACCTTGATGACTTATTTTATCACTTTCATAATCTCCAAATACCAAAAGTGAAGAATCTGTCATGTTATATTTGATTAAATATGCAGATGAGATATAATGTCCAGCACGTTCCTCTTCTATATTTCCATTCAAATTTGGTACAACAACTGATCTTCGTCGATGGTCATTTAGTTTATTGAATTCTCCATGACTTATTTCAAACATTACTATAGTATATACATTATTATTGATATTTGTCTTTTGATTGAATTCTAAGGGAATTAAGTTCAATACTTCAAATGATGGCATATTGGGCCATATTATACCATTGAATAAATGCTTCTGTAAGGATCTTGTAGTTTGACTTGCTCCTAATATATTCTTAGCTGGGGAGTTTGTAAACCCAGCCGAATTTATAACTAATGAAGAAACATGATCTAAATGAGGATGTGTTATAAGAAATGTTTGTAGAACATTAAATAACTTTTGGGCATGAAATAATGCCTTGTTGGGGGAGAAATCTTTAAATGGAGTAGTGATGTTAACTTTTTCATTATAATAATGTTTCAATGGTTTTGAATCTTCATAGTACAGTAACATTTTTGAATATGGTTTATGAGTTATTGATTCATTGTGAATAATTTCTGATAATCTACCTAATCCGCTTCCTGCGTCGATGCAGATTAGTTCATCAGATAGTTTGTTGTTTATAATAGATTGAAAAGTAATATGCAGCGGTTTTATAAGTAGTGAACAAGTACTACCTTCCAATGGACCTCCAGAAGCGCCCAAGAATGTTATTTCAAAGCTCATCTCGGATATATATATGCAGTGGACGAATAAAAAAAGGGGGTTGGTGGTGGGAAGAGTAAAAATCAGCAATAGCTCATTAAAGCTAATGGTTTGGAACTAACAAAAAAAACCAAATAGTGTGTGGGTGTGTGTGTGTGTGGATCTTGTTCTTTGGTGAAGATTGGACGTGAATATATTTATATTGTGAAACCCTCCAAGAGATTATTTATATAGTGTAAATGCAAAAACGTGATTTCTTGTATTGGCAAATTGTTTTTGTGTTAGGTGCGGAAGATTTTAAGTGGATGGATTGCTCTTATATAATCGCAAAGTAAAAATAATGAGAGGAAGGGAGAGAGAGGAGGTGGGTGAGGGGTAGAGAGAGAAAGCCATTAGGAAAAAGTTTCCCAACGGTTTTTTTTATTTTAAAAAAATATGCACAAAGTAACCAACCGAATAGTAAAGCTAAAAAGTTTTTTTAAAAGTTCAACTTTACAGGGTAACCGAATACATTAAAAAAAAAGAAACAGGTGACTTTTTTTTATAATTGCGCCATATTTCTACCCTCACTTATTAAAACATTAACAACAGATCCCTCTTGAAAATCCCATGGGATCAACAACAAGGTACTCATAGCCTCTCCCTCAGCCTAATAGATAAAGGCTTCGGCATTTTGGATACTGCAAGATTACAAAAAAAGACTTTTTCTTGTCAATGATCAAAAAAATTACCATCCAAAAAGTCAAGAAAACACAGAAAAAAAAAGAAAATTTCACGTTTTTGAAATTCTTCTAGAAACATGCAAGAGAAGTTAAAATATACTCGTGTATCCATCTGATACGTTTTTCATGTCTTTCTTTTTTTTCAAAATTACAATAAAGAGGTTATTAGTTTTAGCCGCTAAGGCATTGTTTAAACATTATATGTCAATTCTCTGATACTGTTACTGGGGGTATCATCCTGTGAGCACTTTGAAATCCCAAATGCATAATTCCACTAAAATATTTTACTAAACTGGGTTTCGATACGAGTTTTCCATTGTTTGAAAAAAAAAACTCAAGAGCAGCCAGGGACATATACTTGCATGCTCGCATTGTCTTTTCAATCCAACTACAGGGTTATTTTTTGTTTTTCACTGTACTAAAGAAATAACCTGTTTCGGAATTCCGCTGAATCGAAAAATTTAATGGAATTGAGCGCTTTCATTTATCCGCTAACGAGGAGAATGCTCCCCTATTAGCGTTTGAAGTTGTCCTGTATAAAAATGCAGGAATATCAACACCTCCGACACTGCTTACTTTGTATGAATCCTGATATCAACGCCCCAGGACTAATCCATCTTTATCAAGACTGGCCCGTCACACAACAACTTTGGAGCTATCACTCCGACCGTCCCCTCCAACTCCGGGATATTATAGGCAAATCCCGTAGACACCACACGACGTACCTCCAATACGACCGCTTTTTTTTGCAACAATCAACACTATTTGGTTTCGACGACGATATAGTCGTCAGCTGCTTCGTCCATGGACGCCAGCTCAATTCATTCGGTATACCCGCGGTCTTACTTTAGTTTAATTACTGCTATCTAAAGGACCCACAAAGACAAAAAAAACACGCAAAAACCACTCTCACTTATTTTTAAAGCAACAATGTAAAACAGGTTTTTCTATGTAGTTTAGTTAATTATATAGTTTTCACCTAATAGATACAAGAAAAAAAATATCAAAGTTTGTAATTAAATTCCATTTTTATGTTTCAATCGCATATGGTTGCTACTACTACTAACTACAATTTTGAGGTGTTGATCCCAATGCTTCACGTTCGTAATATTCGCCTACTTCTTACAAATCTATTTCTGAGCACTACCATAACCCCTGATATCTTTGGCAAATCTCCAACTTTGGTTTTCAATCTTTATTTCCTTCTTAAAATCAAAAACTAATTTCCCATCCTCATCTAATTTGATTATAACTTGAGAATACTTTTCCCCTGATCTTGCATCACGATAAAATAATACCTTCATAGAATCTTCAACTACTTTAATAACTTGAGATTCTTCTACTTTTACATAGTCCTTATCTTCAGGGATCAAATTTCTTAATAATGGAATTGCTAAATGAGAACCAAACCCAGTAGCAATTGTAGAAGAAGTATAAGTAACCCCTAACAAGTCAACATACCTCAAAAATGGAGTACGGTCTTTATTAAATCCACCGACAACAACTGCATTCCAAAGAGGATTCATTCTTGATCTTCTATTATATAATACTCTTGACAAATATTCATGAACATTTGGTGCACGGAGATAATCACCTCCATCATTATCATAAACTTCTTCAGTAGTTTCCAATTCATCTAAAATCCTTTGAATCTGTTGTAAATCCGATATATCACCCGAGATACCAACCACAGTTTCAGATCCAACTTTGATTAATCTTTCAATATTGTTAAATCTCATTAACGAACCATAAGCACCAACATTATCAGCAGCAAGAATTATACCATTACGGAATTTCAGAGCTATTACTGACGTACCTGTGATAATTGGTTGTTGTGTGTTCATTCTTGGGAAATTGTCTAGCTGATGATAATCAGCTTCTTGAATACCAGCTTGCGCGATATTATGATTGTATGGACCATAAGTTTCATTGGATGGTCTTCCCCAGAGATATGGATCGTGATTCATTGTACAATTATATATTGGCCCTTCTATTCTTTCAATTGATAAGTAACCAACTTCAAATTGATTATTGAAAATTGTTTTATGAAGTGAATGTTCAATATTTGAAGGTGGCAATTTTTTTTCATTTCAAAGAGAAGTGAAGTTTTATATGCAGGATCAAAAATCTTCCAACCAAATTCCCACTGCTTATGGACTCAATGGTTACAGGCTCTGAATCTTTGATAATCTAGTTTCATCGTCTCTCTCTCTCGTCTGTTTCTCTACACTGATATACTCGGCTGTCGCTCTAAAAATTCGTAGTATATTTACAAACAAAAACTAGAAGCCATCATTGAAATAATAAATAAAAACACTTCACTAACTACTCTATGAAAAGCATCCCTCAACACGTCCCCAATATCAACTTTGTAACAACGAGAAACTATAGTTGCCCTTGTTCCTATTGAAAAAGGTATTTTTTTGTCTAATCACTTTCAAGTATATGACACACACTTGTGTCTTTTCTTTTCATTCCACATCTTAATAAACAATTTCAGCGCCTCCACTAAGAACATTTTCAATATCAATATCCTTAATAGGTTTATATCTGAATCTTGGGGATAATTCACTTCTCGAAAAAAATTGGCCTTCTTTAGGTTGGAGAGGATTTGGGTTTTTATAGGATGAGAATGAAGCTGCAGATTTTCCTGGCAATAATCCCTCTGGAGCCATTGGATGTGGTTTCACGGCATGAGAAACAGATGCTAATAGTGTTCGGGTTAGTATAAACATGTCCTTTACTTGCCGAAATCTTTTTCTTGGTGTATGTTAGTTTGTAATGTGTGTGTGGGGGGGGGGAGTTTACATACCTGGTGCTGGGTGTGGGCCTCCAATAAATTTAATGGTTGGAATATATTTCAATAATCTAGTAGATAACTTCATGATCTATAACAAACGACGTCAATTGTGGAACAGGCTGGGGTAAGAATGGCAAGTATGTTCTTTTGTTAAAAAATAGCGACATCTGATTTGTTCAACCGAAGTTTTTCGATGCTCGGTATTTTTTTTGTGTGTGTTCTCCTGAATTCTCCGGGGATTGGCGAGGACTGAGTGAATTTTTCAATTTCGTATATTCCTTTAGTTAATCGTTAGTTTAGTCCATGCTTTCGATGAGACAAAAGAATAATGTGGAAATGATCTACATTATAATTGTAAGTAACTTTTCTTTGAAAGACAATATCATTGGTTGGAGTTGATTCTTATAAGTTATAAGTTTCTTGTGTGTGCCTGCATATAATATTTTCAAAATGATTGCAAAAAAACCCTACAAATTGCAAAATGTTTATGTTATGTACCAACCACAGAGTACCAACTTTGATCATAAGACAACATATGAGTCTTGGAATGAAACCAAATACAATCACTGACAAAAAGAGTGCAAAAATAACCATTTTAAATCTTCCTGATGAAATCATAGCTAGGATCCTTTTTCTTAGATGGCACGAAGATAAATCATTTATTCATATTTATCCAATGATTATGACTTGTTATGAAATGTATTCCAAGTTCCATTGCATGTTATATACCTTGTTTCCTTTAAAGCTCACTACATCCAAAATGCAAAAATATCCAGGTGTTTGTTCAAAAGAAGGGTTCTCGCATATAATGGATAATGGTATTTATAAAACAATTAGAAAACTTAATGTTAATTTCTGTCTGACATCGATAAACAGATATCAATCTTTCATTCTCAAGAGTTTATCCAAAATTAGTTATCTAATTAGTGTTACCATTCAAGCCAATTTAGTTATATTGATAAAGTGTGTTCACAATTTACCCAACACGGTGATTGATCTTAACTTAATTATTGTTCAAAGTTCAAGAAAACTTTGGAATACTACACAGTTTTCAGAAAAACCAAAATTTCATTTAAAATCATTTAAGTTCAAGTCTACCTTTCCAATTTATAAGGGGAAATTTAAATACCGAAATTTTATGGACCCAACCAGAAATGGAGTTAGAAATGATAGTCCAGAAATAATTGTTGAATCTGATCAAAGAAATAGAATATATGGTATTGGAAGGGATAATTCCTCGAATTCTATCATTTGCAGTTTTATTCAATCGATGATTGATTATAATAGAGAAACTCTTGGGTATCTTGAATTAAGAATGATTAATATTTCTTGTTTGTTTAATAGTAACCTGAATTTTTATTTTCCAAAGTTAAAATTAATTAAAGTAGATCAATTATCACAAATTCCAGTTTATCTTATTCGTAAATTGTTAGAACCTAACAAAGGAGTGATGTTAATTGTAAATACATTAAATCCAGAAATTATTAAATTGACTTTAACACAAGATTCTCAATTATTTAGAAAATTGTTTACTATCGATCTGGGAATTGAACAAGAGATTAAACAAGAATTGGGTCTTAGAACATTGAATGGTGGAAGGAACTAATAAATATTGATCTAGCTTATTTTCTTAGTAACTTAATTTCCTAAAGTAGCTCACTCATTCAACTACAAACAGCGAGAACGAAAAAAAAAAATTCTTATTTATTCATTCCCCAATTTTTCCTTCTTTACTCAGTTTTCATTTAAAACAGCAAATTAAAATTATGGCAGATAAATTATCAAGAACAATACAAAGATTCCAAGCCAAGATTGATTCTGGTTCATTCTATGAAGCACATCAAACATTGAGAACAATTACTAATAGATATGTGAAATCAAAGAATTTTCAAGAAGCAGGTGAGTTATTGTATCAAGGTGCTTCAATCTTAATTAAGAACAATCAATATGCTTCCGCTTCTGATTTAATTGGTTATTTAATTCAAGTTTATGATGAACAAGGAGAAACTATAGAGAATAAAGAAGTTAAACTGAAGATAATTGATTTGATTTCTGGTTTGCCTGATTCAGAACCACTGCTTTTTGATCTAGCCAAACAAAGTATTACCTTCTCACAAAAGAGTCCACAAGTATCGAAATTTGGTGATAATGATTTACATCATTTATTTGGAAGTAAACTTCTTAAGTTTATTGAATCTTTTGGTGAGGATTTGGATTCTGCTGAACGAAGTAAATGCTTTGCTGTTGTTGAATTACATTTGATCTTGGGTACTTTTGAATCAGTTCCATTATATGTAAATTATTTGAATCTATGTGCTCAAGAAAATACAGATGTTGACCCTGGAGTGTTTTTAAGTAGAGCCGTGATAAATTATGCATATTTAAAGAATATAAAATTTGCCAAAGATGCTACGGAAATGTTTATTAAAAATATGGAAGGAGGTGAACCTTTAGATGAAATTAAATACTTTGAAAATTTCCCAATGTTGAACTTTTTGCAATTATTAGTGGTTGTTTTACAAAAAGATGCAGCTACAAATAGTCAAAAGTTTTTAAAGTTGTATGAACATTATAAACAAATTTTGGTACAATATGGATTATTGGGACCCATTGATTACTTGGGTTTAATTTATTTTAATTTAAAGTTGGGAAATGCCAATCAACAAGGAAATATGTTGGCCAATTTAATGGGAAGTTTATTCAACTAATGTTAGCGAAGTACATACT
>JAKTZT010000060.1:1937-25657 GCA_030578955.1 Hemisphaericaspora insectamans | reverse complement strand
GTCCCTATGACAGGTAGCTGTATTATTATTGGCTAATTAGTCACATCGTGAGGATTCTGGATATCTCCCCGATGAGCTTGCTCGAGAACTATTAATAGAAGTAAAACGATTTTTTAGTTTTGTTTTTTCTTTTAATCAGCCTTGAACTTTTTCTGGTGATGTTTCGAGTATAGTTGAAAATGGCAGCCAAGATTCGCAGTTCAAGCTTGCTGGAAGAAGAGAACATTCCTTTTTTTTTGGATGATTAATCTTTGAGTCTTAAATCTGCTGTGTTATTGCCTGGCTTGGAGTCTCGACCTTTACGTTCCGACCCCAATCAGGTTTTACTTTAGTTTACGGTTAATTATCTCTTTCATCTAGTGCACTAAATCATCCACTCCTAGGTTATGTTTTATTTAATCAGTCTGAGCCTTTTATAAAAGCTGCCTTCACTTGTAAATCACTGGAGATTCCTTATAAATCTGAATAATTTTCAGGGCAATAATATTCTGAACATTCTTCCAAATAGTTTAGTTGTCAATTGATATTTCTATAGAAATGCTATATTTATAGAAGAAATTTCAACGAAAGACGTTATGTTCAATATAAATTGGCTACCAACATGTTATAGTCAACTACTTGGGATCCTTTACAGTTTTCAAAACTCTTTGAATTGAAACGCCTTTTGTTTTTGAAATCAACCTGTATGCAGGATGTGCCATCTTGTTTCCCGCTAATTTATGAATTTTGTTTGTGGATAACTTTTTTTGCAACCAAACTTTGGTAATTAAACCTTTCACTACGAATACATTATACACCTGTTTCACACCCATTTCAAAGATAATCACTATATTAATGGATTTAGAGTTAGGACAACCTTCTGATCATTCAAATGATAATCACCCTGTGGTCAACAATGCAATCAATGTAGCAGATGATTCAACAATTGATGTTGGATATGTAACTCCTCCACTTGTTTATCATCCGGATGAGAGGACTTATACCAACAGTTATGTCCCAAATGATTCCTTGGAAGAAATTTTTATTACACCAGAAGCAACTCCAAATGGCACTACCATCGAACTACAATTCCTCTCAACACGTGAAGGGCCTGTCTTACAGAATGAAGAACGTAGCGGTGGTGTTACGGATCAAATACGAGAGAGAGAAGGACAAATGGTGGAACAACAACAACAACAACAGCAACAACAAGGAATGTCAAAAGCTTCCAAAATTGAAATAACAATTGCTGCTGTTGTTGGTGCTATAACTATAGCTGCTTTTATTTTTCTGGTGGTTACATATAGTGTTAAAAAATAAACTTATTAATGTAAATGATATGGTAAGGTTATGATTGCTAATATATTTCAATCCTGTATGCTTTTGACTAACAGAACAAAAGCAAGTGTCGGTCATCTTCATTTACAATAGTTCAATGAGTCTAGGAAACTGTAACTGATTGTGTATTTAAACTAGGTAGCTTTCAATATATTATTATATAGAATAGATTTAATTATCTGCATTTGTTGTTAAGATATGCTCTATACTAACTTTTGATTCAAGTAAATCAAAGGTAAGCTATACTTTCCTATTCTTAGAAGGGAATTATAACAAATTGAAAGGGAAATTTTCCCCAAAAACTTTTGTTGTTTCCCTAAATGTAATATATATATATATATAAAGGGAACTTGAAAACTTCTTTCTAAAGAATAATAATAAACTCGATAGGAATAAACTCGTTATGTTATTATCCCCAAATTATCCCAAATTTTTTATTATGTCTGATTCAACTTTGTCAACATCAGCAACAAAGGACCTGCCTAGTGAACTTTTTTACCAACAAGATTCCAATGGCATGGTTGACAAACAACAACAAGAACAACATTTTAAAAAGGTTATTTGTATGTTGAAAAGCTTTCAAGCAGGTCAAGCAGAGAAAATCCAATCAACCAATCAAAAGCGGATTTGCATGCTTCAAGAAATGGATCTTGATACCAGGCAAATGTGGGAATATTACCAGAGAATTGTATTTTTGACTGATGTTGAGTTGGATGTAAGGGGAGAAGTGCTGATTGGGAATATTTCTGGTAAGAAAATCAAGAGTATCGATGATGAAAAACTGGATATGAAAAAGTTTTTCAATAAATATAGTAATTACAATAAGAATCTTGAGATTAAAACTTTAAAGGGTAGTGACGAAGAACAACAACAGCAAAAACGCAAACCAAAACAATTAAGTTTGTTTAATCTATTAATTAAGGGGTTGGTAAGAACACATTTGAATCAAATCCACCAAACTGACTTCTTAAATCGAGAGATTGATTCAATGATTGAAAAACAACAACATCAAATTAAGTGTATTAATATCATTCTTGATTATATTATCTCACATTCTGAAATTAAATTGGATCCTTGCGTGGGAAGTATATATCCTAAACGGAATAAATTCAATTCTAAATATTATTTTAAAAGAAAAACTGCTGATGTTACTCCGAAATATATGGATGTGGAGGAGGAGGATGAAAAGACTAATAATAATAAGAATAAAGTTGAAATACCGAAAGTAAATAAGAATAAAGAAGAGAAGAATTTTAACAAAATTAAGCTGGTATTTAAAAGAATATTCAACAAGAGGAACTAAAAATTGAAAGGAGAAAAAGAAGTTGTTGTTTTCACCAAACCTCGCACACACTCCCTCTCTATTATAGAGGTAATGTGAAAGGAGAGAATATAAACAAAAAAAATTCAACTTAAAAAATGGATGCAAAAATTTCTATTATAAAAAATTAAACTTTAAAATGCAATAAAATATCTTAAATAAATATCATAAATAATACAAGAACCAAAGAAGACCCCTCCTTTATATAAAACCCTGTTTAAAGATAAACCTCTCTCTCTCATTGATAATTAGGAATGTCCAAATGAAAGAATGGAGTATCTGTACTAACAGCAGCAACATAATCTCCACTAGCTTCAACATCATCAAGAATATTAACATAATTATTAGCAGAACTTAATCCATCTTCATAAGTACCAAATCCAGCATTAACCAATGCTCTTCTAATCCATGGGTTTAAAATCCCAGAAAAATGAAATTCAACTTCACGATCGGCATAATTATTTAAAGCTTTACGTAAATCAACTAAAGCTTGAATAGAAGTAACATCAACATTAGCAACTGTAGAAAAATCAAAATGAATAATACGTAAAAGTGGACGAGTATCTTCTTGTTCTTCTTCTTCTTCTTCTTTCTTCTTCTTTCCAAATAACTTCCAACGTAATGGACCTGGATCATTCCATGGTCTAGAACCAACATCAGAAAAATTATATGGTTTCCCCTTCTTAGTTAATCTTTTCGCTTCATCAGAAATTTTATCAACTTGATAAGATGCATTTGGATATGTAAATGATTCTAATGGTTTAAAAACTAAAACTCCTGGAGGTGGTGGGGTTACACGTACACCTGCATTGATATTTTCTTTGGATAATGGAACCCATCTAGTATGATATTTAATTTGTGGAAGATTAGATTGATGCAAGGTTTGTTTAATATTTAATTTCGATTTATCAGTAGATTTATAACCTGAATTATGAGATAAAACTTGATGAATTTCTAAATCACCGCCATCAATACTTGAATCATTATCAGAAGTAGTAGATGATTCACCACCGCCAATTATAATTGGATTAATAATTTCTGCAACTTGAACTTTACCCAAGAATTGACCATTTGGTCTAGCAACTCTAAATAATAAAATAGCACAAGAAGCAGCAATAGCAAAATAAATACCAGCTTCAATAGAAACAAATACAGTAATGATAATTGCAATTAAGAAAACACCACAATCAATTGGACTAATTTTCCAAAATGACCAAGTTACTTTATAATGAGCAATTAAATCAGAAACAGCATGAATAATAACTGCACTTAAAACTGCTTTGGGGATGTAATAAAATGCAGAAGTTAAAGCATATAAAGCTAACAACACAACAGCACCAGTGAAAATACCAGCCAATGGAGTTCTAACACCACATTTTGCCTTTAAAGCAGATCTTGAAAAAGAACCAGTAGCAGGATAAGCATGGAAAAAAGTACCAATTAAATTATTAACACCAATAGCAATAACTTCTTGATTGGGGTTAATTTTATAATCATTAATTCTACCAAAAGATTTTGAAATTGCAATATGTTCTAATAATAAAATAATTGTAGAAACTGGAATTTCAGAAGCCATAGCACCAATAATACCATCTGGAATAGTCATAACACCAACATCTCTTAATCCATTGGGGACAACACCAATGGTACTGATTGGTGGTTTAAATGTACCCGCAGGGCCATCAAATGCAACTTTTTTAGGATGAACAATACCCCAAGAAATAGCGCTAGCAACAATAATAACAATTGCATTTCTTAATTGTTGAGTATAAAAGAACCATAATTTATATTTGGGATATCTTTTTTGACCAACTTCAGTAATATATTTCCAAAGATATAAAATAAATAATGAAATTAAACCAAATGCAGCATCAACTGTAGTATGGGGTAAATTTTTCAAAGTATTTATAATAACTTGATAAGTGGCTGCTCTAGTATTAACTAAACTATTATATCCCATTAAACCAGGAACTTGACCACTAATAATATTTAAAGCAGAACCAGACATAAACCCAACAACAGCTGGAATTGAAATAAATTCTAAAATAAAACCCAATCTTAAAATTCCAATACCAGTAGCAATACCACCACAAATTAATGATAAGAAGGTAGCAATTTCTGGTGCACTATATTGAGAACCATATTTAGCTTGAACATTAGCAATAACTTTAGAAACTTGTAAAGACATAACTGCAACTGGACCAATAGAAACATCTTTTGAAGTTGCAAAAAATGAATAAATGAAAACACCAACAAATGATGAATATAACCCATATTGAGCAGGTAATCCAGCTAATTGAGCATATGACATAGATTGTGGAACTAAAACCACTCCCACGGTAATACCAGCTACTAAATCACCATAAAGCCATTTACCATTATAATGTAAAATCCATTTTGCTATTGGAAATAAAGAAATTAAATAATCAAATAATCTTTGCAATGGATTAGCAAATAATTGTTTAAACCAGTCTAAAACTGCAACTTCTTCTTCTATATATTCATGAACATGATAACTATTGTGCCCAGTTATTGTTCTATCTATATGATGATATTGACTTTCATGATCTTGAGTGAAGTCATGTGATTTCTTTGATGTGATATCTTCATGAAATAAATCTGGTACTTCGGATTCTGGACCATTATAAGTGGTGATTGTCTTTACTGTTTGGAGTAAATTAGACATTATTTCCTGAAGTTATGTGTGTGTGTGATGTATGAAATTAAGATGTGAAAAAACTTTTGTAAGGGTAAAACGCAGAGGAAGGGTGATTATATATATATATAATTTCTATTATCACGGCAACCTTTTCTTGTTTTAAAATAACTTTTAACCGTATCGTAATCGTCTTATTGCTGCTGCAGGCACAATGAAATGGAGAAAAATATTTCGGTCTTGATTTGAAAAAAATTGTGGAGGTGTGGATCCTCTTAATAAGTTATTTCGTTTTGACTGTTGAAATAGTTTAAAAACTGTGGGTTTTTCCAATTGTTTTCTTTTACTTGGTTGAGTTTGCTTTGTGTTAAGATTATTGATAAAAAGATGTTGGCAAAACTATGAAAGTATATAGTATGAATTTTAAAGTGATTTTGAAACAAAAAGAAGAGTGAAAGGAGGAAGAAGAGAACAAGAAAAGGAGTGTGTATTAGCCCATTTGTCAGCATTCTTTTGCCATTACCCCCTTTTGCTGATTCCTCTCAGTAAATTTCTTTGCTCTCACTTTGATGAGTGGAAATTTTTTTCCATTGTTAAGAAAAAAAACTGTGGCTGCTAAAAAAAAGTAATTAAAGAAATAAAAATAAAATTTTATCTTTAGCGAAAAAAATAAAAAAAAGACAAATTTTCCGTTCAACTTAAAAAGTATTTCCATAATAAGCAAATCTAATAGTAATAGGTAGATCATGCTAGAGCAGCTTGTTTGTGTTTGTTGACCTGTTGGAAAATTTCCCATTCTGAACCTTGTATTGAAATGTTCTTTGCCTCCAAAATTAATTTCGAAGTTCTATTTCTATTTTTTTAATTGCTTTTTCGGCTGCTTTTTTTATTATTTTTTTACCAATTTCCCATAATCATAAAAGAATCCATCCAATGATTATGCCCAATGATAAAGTAGACGATAGGGGGGTATGAAGGATGCAAGAATACCCTTTTAATTCTCTCGTAACGGTCGATTTGGCATTTTTAAGCGAATGAACTTTGAATAATCTAGAAAAACACCGAGGTAAATGCTTCTCCTTTGATTCATAGAATTTTGCAGCAATTTTTCCAACTACAGCCATAAAGAGACAGACAAAAAAAAAAGGAAAAAAAAGAAATTGCAAATTCACGTGACATGGAGTAATAAAAATATTTTTTCTAAAAATAAAAAAAAAAAAAAAAAAAAAAAAAAAAATCTAAATTGCTACCAAAAATTGGTAAATTTCACGTGATCTCAATAATAATAATAATTCCGTTTAAAAAATAAAATTTAAAAAAATATTTCAAGTTTTTCAAAGAATTTTATTTTTTGGAAAAAAATATTTTTTAAAAAAATATGTCTAAAAGCGAGATTGAGATTGATATATTATTTAATGCGTTTTTTTCGTAAAATAAACTTTTGTTAAAAAATCAGCATCTTTTTATCATTTAATTTTTTTTACGATTATTCATGTTATTGTTTTTTGAATCACATGGGCCGTTAATAAACGACGAATTTTTCCCCAGTTTTGTCTATTAATTATTATGACTTTGTACCCCCCCTTATTGAATTACAACTTTTAATTTATAAATGACGACTTGTGGCTATTTGTTTTTAAATTAAACGCAACGTATTAAACTTTATTTCTAATCCAACTTTCATTTCTGGTTTCGTTATTCTTGATAGCGCAAAGTTGGATCAGAAACGAACCTGTTGCATTGAAGAAGATCATCACCTGGATTTCATATGGATCAAAGTATATTTTATTCAAAATATTCTAAATCTAAAGAAATATTGTTAAAATCGATGGGTTATACCAATACTGTAATGACTGATCCATAGCAATACTCGACACAGTTCCATATTCCCCCCTCAATACTACGAATAATTCCTGATAGAAATCACAGTATTAGTTTGTTTTTTATCTTGCCACAACGGGGGCAAAAGAGCGAGGTCCAATCTAACTACGAATTGCCTTTGTGTCTCTTAACTTCTTTGTTTCCTTAACCAACCAGCCTGCTTTTTCCTGGTGTGTCTTATAGGTGGTGGTGGGGGGGTGGGGGTGAACTGACCTATGATAGAAAACTACATTTTTAAAAGAAAGAAATGTTAAATTTCTGAAAATGTGTAGTATTAAAACAATTCTATATAGAGAAACAGCTAACCATGTGGTCAACTAGTAAAAATTAACCATTCCTTACTCTAATTTTTCTTTAAATTTTCTGCTTCAACTTCATCAACCCATTGTCTATACTTTTGTTGTTGATAACATTGTTCCAAGAAAATCTTATATTTTGCTTTTAACAATTTTCTATCTGGATCATTATCATCATTGGGGAAAATAACCTTTCCTGGTCCAGTCATTCTTTCCATAATTTTCCATAAATTATCACCTGGATTACCTTGTTGATGTCCATTCTTCTTATGTAACCCTGTTAAGGGTTTAAGATTGATTCTACGGAATTGTTGAGAAATATCCTGTTGAACATTTTGTTTTGATCCAAAAGATAAAGTTTGATCTTCATCTTCTGATTCTTCAACTTCAGCTTCACCCTTGGATATAACTTTTCTTAATGGAGATTGGGTGAAATAATCAGTAGCTTCACCTGCTTGAATATTTGAAAGTGTAGAATGTGATCCACTATTATATGCCAAAGTAGATAAATTGGTTGCTGAAGTAGCTGAAGGTTGTGTATATGGAGAATGAATTGGTTCATCATGACTATTGATTTTAGGTAAAGAATTCAATGCTAAATTAGATTCACGTTTAGATTTACCGCGATGAGAAATATATTCTTGAACTGAATCTTCAGCAGCAACAGCACCTAATAAAGCAGAACCAAATACAACTGCAGCATCAATATAACGAGGGATAACAATTGGTAAACCGGTACAATCAGCCAATAATCTCATTAATAACCCATTACGACATTGACCACCACTCATATAGATACAAGTAATATTATGCCCTGATTTTTCCATTTCTTCTACAATTTGTCTAGTTTGTTGAGCAATGAATTCACAAGCAGCAAAATATTGAATAGCTAAATCATTAATTGAACTATCCATAGATTGACCAATAATACTAGCTTTCATTCTTGGATCAGCAATTGGGGATCGATTTCCATGGAAATCACCATAGAAAAACATATGTTTAGCTAATGATACAACTGAACGTTCATGTCTATCAAGAACCATATTTTCTAATGTAAGATTAAGATAATCAAATTTTGAAACATTTGAAGCTTCAGCTGCACGCGCCAATTCTTGAGATGCAGGATGAATAGCCAACACATGGGCTAATAATTGACCAGTACATGATTGTCCACCTTCTGCTAACCAATATCCTGTAGCCATAACATCCTTATATGGTCCCCAAACACCTTTAACAAAACATGGATCTTTAGTCATGGCAATATGACAAGTGGAAGTCCCAGCCACGGCAGCCAATCTTCCACAAGAAGTAAGAATTGATCCATCAATGTGGGATTCTTGTAATGCGGGGATTTCCGCTTTTCCAGCAACAGTACCAATCCAACCGGCATAAGCATCGATAACTGGAGATGCAACAATACATTCAGTAGTTAATCCTAATTGCTCAGCAGCTTCAGTAGTTAATTTCCCGACAATATCACCGGCACTTAAATATTTCCCATTTTTCCCTGGTATACCACCTAATCTTCTAAAATCATCCTCAACTAATTCTTCCATATCAACAGAAGTTAAAAAACTTTCAGACCAACCAGTAGAAGAATTTTCAACACCCAAGGGAACAAATCCTTGTTTACATACAACTGAACAATAACTTCTAGTTTCAGTTCCAGTTGCTTTATGTACCAAATAATCAGGTAAATCATAAAATTTAACATCATTAATTCCTCCAGGTTTATTATGTTTTAACCATTTCATCTTGGGTAATTCCATTTCAATAGACATTTGTCCTCCAACATATTTCAAACAAACATCACCAGTAGCATTAATAACATCAGTTTCTTCTTGTGCACGATGATCCATCCACAAGATAATATTTTCATGGTCATCACTGAAATCAGGGCCAACAGAAACTGGTTCATCTTTAGATTCAGAAATAGCAACTAATGAACAAGTAGCATCAAACCCAATCCCAAATACTTCTTCTGGTTGAACTCCACTCTCTCTCAAACAAGACTTGACACAAAAACAAATTGCATTCCAGATTTCGGTTGAGTTTTGAGTGATATGATTTGGTTTTAATTCATGACGAGTAATTGGTCGTTCTGCGAGACCGAGGATAATCCCATTAGTATCAATTAAACAAGCACGAGCGGAACCTGTACCGACATCAATCCCGATGTAGTAGATGTCTGGTTGTGGAGGGGGGAGGTTGTTAAAGAAGGATGACGAACGTTTGCGTAAATTGGAATACGATCTTGCCATAGTAGTAGGTCCTAATCAATGGTAGGTTTTGTAGAGAGTCTTAAAAAAAAGTATTCATGAATAAGAAAAAGATATTTCAGGGGTATTTAAATAGAAAGATAGCTATGTAATGAAATTCTCGGGCGATGGAAAGGTGGAGGCGGGGTGAACTCTGAGAAAAACTCGGGTCAGAGCAAAGCAAAAGAAAAAAAGATTATCGGCGCAACAATACGAAATTATCGGAATAACTAAACTTTCTTTTATTCCTGCACGCAGTGAATTTATAAATTTATATTATGTGATATACTTCCTAATATTATTTCCCCGAAAGTTGTTCTCTTGCTGATTTATTAACTGAGATTTCTGATATCCTATTCCATGTCATATATTACCCCTTCTCGATGTACCCTTGAGGAGATCTACCAATGTAAAAGTAGCTGCTTACGAAGTTGGATCAAGCCCTTAAGCCACTAGCGATGACTATTTGACCCTAATGAACACCTCTCAAGAACGTACTTTACGTCTTCCTTATTGATCAATTTACTTCTAGTTCCAACCATTAGCTTTCTATTGTGTTCCTGTGCCTTTACTATTTATAGACATGTTGGGGGCGGGGGCAGTTTCAGTGTTTGTTCATAGAAACTTGCATATTCTATTTTTTTTGCAACCTAATTTAATTTTTCCCTCATCAAAATGAGCCAGTAACTGGAGAGTCCCTTGTTTCCATCCTTGTGACCAACTTCTAATATACTAAAATGAATAATGGCAATAGAATCATATATAAACAGTAAGTTAACCAGTAGGAATAATGTAAAATCTAAAAATGATTAATTTAAAGAATTTTCCAACTAATTAAAGGGTCCTCCCATTTGGGAATTAAAACTAATTGAATTCGTTAGGTATTTTCATTATACCAGAAATACTTTAATATACACTATTTATTTTATTACGTACATAATATACAAAAACTTTGTGCTTGCTCTTCAAGTCCCCCCTTCCAAAATATAAATCAATTCTTCAATGGCGGATATTTTTCAACAGCCTCCACTAAAAAGTCAAATTGTTCAGTATTCTCAATAGCAGCTCTAACATGAGAAGCACTAATTCTTTTAACTCCTTGTTTTTTAGCTTCTAAGATTGACACTTCCACTAAATTAGCCATAAAGATTTCCAATGCTCTTCCCACAATAATTGGGGTTGCTTGTGCTACTTTTCCAATTTCTTCGTCACTTTGCATAATTTTCTTAATTCTAGCAGCAGGGAAATGAGTTTTTATCTTTTCAAATGATTCTTCTATCTTTTCTTGGGTGACTGTAGTTGGTTCTGAGATTGCTGTTAATGTTGATTCATTAGTTGGGGAGGCCGTTGATGTTCGTTCAGCGGATGAGGGTGATTCTAGGTCATTATGTTGCTCTTGTTGATGTTCTTGTTCTGGTTCTACTGGTGGAGTATAGTTATAACTGTAATCATCATCTGGATTAATTAAATGCTGTAAATTAGACATGGTTTGGCTATCACTATAATGTTATTGAATCAAATGTCGTTAAGTATAATGTCGCAGTATTTGTGAAAGGAGACATAAAAGAAAACTTTTTTTTTTTTCCTTGCAACTGAAAAAAATCAAAATTTTTTGAAGAGAAAATTAAATTGCTATTTATAAAATTTTTTTTTTTTAATTTCAATTTTTTTTTTTTTTATTTTACGTGTCTTTTATTTGTTGATTTTTTTTTTGTCGGCGGTTGATGAGATGAGGTTAAGGTCGTGTACTTTTGTTACAACACGACCCATTTTTATCTCGTAATTTAATAATTTTGAATATCACATTATACATGTACGTAGTTATAACAAAGGCTTTTTCAATCTCTAGTCCTGCTAGGAGCCCATCTTCTATATAAAACCTCAGATACTCTATATCTTCTAAATAACTTTCTAAACTGCGCATTCTCATCAGCATCATTGCCATATGCACCATTAACTATATTATCAAACTCTTGTTGTGTTGGACAATCAACATATGCCAATACAAAGACTTTCTTGACTGTACCAATAACTCTAGCTTTAGCTGCCATTTGAAACCAATCATATTGCACCGACCCATCATTAGGTATTACCAAAATACAATATTCTGCATGAATAAATGGTGGTCCTCTTTTATACAATAAAAAATCAGTTCCAAACTTAACTCCAGATCTAACACACCATCCTAAAGAGCGAAAATGATGATATACAACATAATCCAAAATAAATTTATTAGTTGGTGTTATTGTTATACCTTCTGCATCTTGACAATGTAACAAGCAACATTGTTTAAATAAATCACATACAGTGTCCAATTTCGGTATTTTAATTACATTCAAAGCAAATTTCAAGAAAAATGCTTCCACTGCTTGTAATTGTAAGAATTCCAATTGTACAATATTACCATTTTCATCAATAATATCTTCATCTTCTAATCTCATAGACGAGGATGATGATGCTTCTTCTACTTCATCATCTTCCTTAACACGAAGTTGAGTGTTTTTTCGCATACTAGCTACATCATTACGCAATTGCTCCAATTCTTGAACTTCTTCTTGACTAATCAACAACCCTTGACGACTTTTCAATTCAAGTTCTTGAAGTTTAGCTCTTTGTAATTTAAACAATTTTCTTTCTTCTCGTCTTAATTTCGTTACATCTTCCATTGCAAGATTTCTTCCCGATGAAGATAATTCGTCGTCATTATCATCAAGTTGTAATCGAGCAATTGTACGCTCTTTCCAAGTGGGTTCCGAACGTGATAATATCCCTTTACCGAAAAACCCTTGTTGCCAAAGCTTCTTCATCCCTTCTTCTTCAATAACTTTAAATATCCCATCTTCGTAGTGTACGTAAATGGAAGTTATTTTCAGTTGAGGGACCGCATAAAACAAATTTATTTGAATATATTTAACAATGTACCAGACCCAAGAAATTGGATTATGTGGATACAAGGTAGGTAATGTTACACCATTATAATAATCGCTAGTTAAAGTAATTGGTAATGGTTTAGAATAAATTTTATTCAATTGTTTATTATTACGTTTTCCCATTTAAAAATACAAAAGATACATCCTAATTATATTTAGTTAGTGACTATGGTTATTTTTGCTTGAAAAAGTAACAAATATGGTGCAAAGTATATATATATATCAGATACCGTTGTAGTCTATTGAAGTGCTTGCACTGACCCGAAGATCTTAAAGACACTAAATTAATATCATATTATCATCATTTTAATTTTTTTATTTCTAAGATACACTAGTTGTAGGATTTTGAAAAAGTAAGTACATACTGGTTATATCAAGTCTATCTTTTTCATGACTTGGTTTTAAATAAAGATCAAACTAAGAAGAAAAAGAAACATGAGATGAGAGAGTTTTTTTGTAATTGAAAATTTTTTATAGAAAAGATGAGAAATCCGGGTAAGGGAGAAAGTGTTGGAAAAAATAAGGGGGGGCCCATCACAAGGGTTTATCAAGACTTTTAATTTTGCTTTATCTTCTCTTCAACCGTTGATGCTGCCACCTTCATTATTCAGTCTAACTTGGGGGGAATGGAAACAAATATTTCATGGGTTCTTCCCAGGTAAACCAACTTTTCTTGAGAAAGATTATCCACCCTTAGACAACAAGGTAGTTATCGTTACTGGAGGGAACGCAGGAGTTGGGTATCAAGTGGTGAAATCCTTAGCTGGAGCTACAAATGCAAAGATATATATATTCTCTAGAAATGAAGAAAAAGCTAGAAATGCAATTGAAAGATGAAAGTTGAAATAGCCCAAGAATATCTGAAATCAACCAATTCAATCAACTTCATTAAAATCGATTTTGCTGATTTAACAACCATAAAACCAGCAGTTGACCAATTCCTTAACCAAGAAACAAGACTAGATATAATCATCCATAATGCAGGAGTATTGGCCCCTCCTCATAACACAAAAACCGAACAAGGATATCAACTCGAATTAGGAACAAATGTTATTGGACCCCACCTTTTGCAAAGCCTCTTGGACCCCATATTCATCTCAACTTCAAAACTCAATAAACCAAATGAATCACGAATAGTATGGGTCGGATCTACGGCCCATTTCTTCGCCCCATTAACTGGTCTCAATTTTCAAGACCCCAATTATGAAAATTCCCCACATGCTCCATTAAAAGAAATGTATAGTCAAAGTAAAGCACTTAATATGATGCAAGCCATCCAATGGCCCAAATAACACCCAGAAGCTTCAAATGTCGTTAGCGTATCTGTATGTCCCGGATACTTGAATACTGAATTACAAAGAAATGTACCATTTTTCCAAAAGATTGTATATAATCTAACATTTCATGATGCAAGGTATGGTGCGTATACAGAATTATTTGCAGCTTTGTCTCCTGAAGTGACTAAGGAAAGAATGGAGAGCATATCATTTCATTTGGACATTGGGGACAGATTAGACTGGATATCAAAGATGATACAAATTGCGAAAAGGTTTGGAATTTTTTACAAAAACAAATACAACCTTATTTAGTTTAATAAGATGTTTAGTGAACAATTATAGTTTACATAATTTACAAGAAATTGAATTAAATGCAAAAATTTTAAGCATTTTCGAGAGCCAAAAAGAAACCTGCCGGTCCCAGGAATCGAACCTGGGTTTATTCGGCCACAACGAATCGTACTAACCACTATACTAGACCGGCATTTTTTTGACAAAAAAATCTGAAAGTTTTTGCACCGCTATTTTAATCACGTGATTTTCTTTTTCAAACTTTTCGTAAATTTTATCATTTTACTCTGCTTTAGGCTGGTTAAATCAACTTGAGAATGAATTGAGCAGCTCGAAGATTATATAGATGTCCTAATTGTAATTATTTCTTAAGATTTGAAGGCGTCAGAAATTGTTGTTGTTATTGGTCAAATTTTCGTTGAATTCAGTGAAAAAAATGGCTGCAAATTTAGCAGTGACCAGTTTTTTTTTGCATCTTAATTCAAATAGTAGATTTCTTAAATATAGGCAAATTTGTTTACCCATAGTTCACAAAGCGCAATAAGGACTAGTGATCTTAACGTTTAACAAATTGTCTTTGAACGTTGGGAGGATCTGGCCTCTCTCGAGAAATGCATTTGAACTAAATATAGAGATCGTATTTTTAAAAAAGCTCCCATATTAGAATTAAAAAAACCAAGAAAATTGTAGATTATATCTTCACTGGTACTTTATTAATTACATTCTGCATATTGAGTATTAGAATTTAGTCTCCGATGGTAATCAATAAACTAGGAGTATTTCTTATTTGTTCGAATAAATAAATTTGAAATTCAATCATTAGAAACTTAAGAAACAACAGGACATATCCAAAGTTTCCAATAGAAAGAAGTTTCTTTCTAGAGTTTTTATAACATTGTTAGGAATATTAAAATAAAGGAAAGACTTATAGAATTTAAAATTGCTCTATTTGCTGGAAGATAAAAATTGTATTTCCAAGCTTGATTTCAGAAAAGAAGAAAAATTACAGAAAATTCTCAAGGTGGTAGAAATGCCAATACTAATGGCAATGAAGGCAGTAGTGGGGATAAGTACTAATGATGGTCAACTAAATCCAGATACTCCTAATAATGATAATAGTAAAGGGGAAACATCTAATAAGTACTGTTGCACCAACAATCAGTTTCACACTTTGAATTTTCTTCATTGTTGGTGATAGGAATCATCAAGCTTTTACAACAGTCTGTTTATGATCCAGAACTGAAAGAAAGCTATCCAGATACAGAGAAACAAGATTTCCCATATCAGCAATGTATTTAATAAATGAATAACACCCCCAGCTATCGAAAATGAACTGTTATTCATTTATTAAATACATTGAGGCTATGGGAAAACTTGTTTCTCTGTGCCAGGATAACTTTCTTTCAGTTCTGGATGATAAACCCACCCTTACAAAAGTTTGATGATTCCTATCATGGTACCAACAATGAAGAAAATTCAAAGAGCGAAACTGATTATTGGTGTACGACCAAAACTCATTAGATATTTCCCCTTGATTATTAGCATTATTAGGACTATCCGGATTTAGTTATTATTTTGAAAATACTTATCGCCACTACTGCCTTCATCGCCATTAGTATTGGCATTTCTATCACCTTGAGAATTTTCTGTAATTTTTCTTCTTTTCTGAAATCAAGCTTGGACTCAACAACACTCAATTGATCAATCACAAATTAATCAATTGATCACCGAAATGACAGAAGAATATACCGAGAATTTTCAGTAATTTCTTGTTTTTTATTTCTGAAATCAAGATTGGACTATTCTTAGTATACTCCTCAGCCATTTCCGTGATCTATTGATTAATTTGTGATTGATCAATTGAGTGTTGTTGACCAAAATATTCAAAAAAGCGTTGTCAAAAAAAACAAATTGGTGGTTATTTAAAGAGAGGGCAAAAAGTAAAGAAGTTTTTTTTTTTTGGCAATCAAATTTTTACTTCTGAAAAAAATTATCACCGCTTAAATAAAATACCCCCATTCATTTTTAGAATCCATAAAACATTTTACCCTCCCAGAAGAAACATAACCAAGTACTCCAAATGTACAAATTAAACAAATACACATAGCTCAATGAACAGATAAACTCATATTTAAACAGTTAATAATTTTATTCTCTATTATAAACTATACAAATAGTAGCATTAATAAAATCATCTACATTTCAATCTTTGTTAGGTACTTCCAAGTCTTGTTTACTAGAGTCATAAAGAACAATACCATTTTCTCTAGCATTGGCTCTTTCTTGACGTTTATAGAAATACAAAACAACAAATGTCCAAAGAGCTAAAGCGGCACCTGCACATGCTGTAAATGTAAAACCTTTCATAAATCGAGGAGCTTCCACTGTCTTCCAAACAAGAACAGAAATCCAAGAAGTTGATTGTTGTGCTAGCATATTCATTGATACCAAAACAACTTGTCTCTCTCTAAGATCTTTACGACAAATATCACCTTGCCATGAATATAAAACAGGTGCCATTGCCCAACCAAAGTATTGTAGAGTAAATGCAAACCATTTTGCACGTTCTGGAATATTCCAAGCAGCCAAAAGAGCATTACCTAAAACATTAAAAATTTGGGAAAATACTATAGCACCCCATCTACTATTGAAAAAATCAGCAAATGAACAAACCAAAATCAACCATACCAAACCTATAGCAGGAGTTAAAGCAGTATAATCTTGTAAAGTACCAGGACTAAATCTTGGGGTTCCATCAGACTTTGTAAGAGACTTCAACCATAATGCATAAGCACCAGAAGAACCATTAGAGTTGTTCCAACAGAAAATGTTCCATAAAGTCAACACGTAAAAGTGCCAGGAAGTAAAGATAGACTTCCATACTTTTGCATCAAAGAAGTATTTAACGGTATTTTCTCTAGTCCTTGGATTTTTTTGATCCTGTCTCATTCTCTTTCTTGCTATTCTAATATCATCATCAGAAAGGAAAATACTATAACAATCTTCAGGAGTTCCAGGAATCATATAGAAACCAATTATACCAACAGCAATTGAAATAATACCATCGATTATAAAAATCCATTGCCAAGCTTCCTTTCCACCAACACCACCCATTGTTCTAGCAATAGCACCAGATAACAACCCAGATGTCAATATACCAAGATATTGACCAAGGTAATAGAACCCAGCTCTACGTGCAACTTCACTCGTACTTGCTTTGAACCAAGATGCGAAAAGGGCATGGTATGCAATATATGAGGGTGCTTCAAAGGAACCAATTAAGAAACGTAAGGCCTTAAGGGTAGCAACATTTTCAACTCTAGATAAGGAAATAGTAAGGATAGACCAACAGATATCCAAGATCGGTAAGACATAGTTTAATGGAAGTGCATACAAGACATACATGAATGGAATTTGAAAGACAATGTTCCCAATAGAAAACATGACCTGAGTATTGACAAAATCATTTCCTTGCATGCTAATAGATTCTTTCAATCCACCGACATATGCATTGGTTAAATTTGTCTGATCCAAATACTTAACCCAATATGCCATCAATGAGTAAAGAGTTAACAACAAATCAATCTTCAAAATGACACGACGTTCAGCAGGGGTATCATCATCATGGAACCATTTATACCATTTTCGTTTATCCTTAGTATCCTTATTGATTCTATATTCATATTCATCAAAGAATTTCCACCAAGGACGATCCTTCTCATCACGGTATTCTAAGGTTTTTGATTCCACCACTTCAATTTCAACTTCATTCTTGGAATCTAGCTTATCAAGTGAAAGAGCTGTATCAGATTCAGTCTCAGACTTTTCATTAATGAAGTGACCAAATTCGTCTTCATCAACTATTCTTCTTTGAGGCAAGAATCCCCATTTTAATCTAGCAAAGTAAGTAGCAACTCCAGCCATTTTTCTTGTTCACAGAGCTTTTAAACTTCTAAAATTCAAACATAGGGGGATAGAGGTTCTTATTTATACATTGTGTAAACTGGAACCATTATTAGCAGGTTTACTTATTGAGCCGATAAGAGGGATTAATTTTGATTACTTTTTCAAGTGGTGGCTAATTTATTTTTTTACGCATTGTGGATGCAGGGCAAAAAGTGTGGCTTGGTCTAGCTTAAAAAAATATTTCTTCGCTTATTCATTTCTTCCATGGCTAAGCTGAGTTGGAACCAACAAAAGATGTTCCGGATGTCCATCAAAATACTTCAACTACACTCACGACAAAAGCTTTGTTCTTATATGTATACCATCAAATCCAAACCTATTGAACAAGCACTTTAAAAAAAAATTTCGACTTTGAGATTTGTTGCTAAGTAAAGTTTTAGTTTTGACAGATTTTCTTTTTTCTTTTTTACAACGGAATATATGCAACCAATCTTATTTTATAAAAAGAAAAGATTTTTCCTAATTTCGATGACTCACGTGACATTATTGTTCAAATCAAATAGCTGAAAACGCCTTACATATTATACTTTTTATAGTGTATGCCTCATTTCTTATCAATTGCTCCCCGTCCGTCATTTTTTGTTCTTGTAAGAATTTTTTTGGATAGTAATAACAATAAATATCAAATAAGTCATTGGTGACTATGGCTGCAAAGTGCATGATTACCAATAAGGAGTAAAATAATTTAGTCTATTACCTTAATGTCATGAATATTTTTGATGATTAGAGGAAAAGCTGCAATAGGACACTTTGACAACAGCTTTCAAACTCCACATGGTAGGTTCCGTCCATTCATCACCTCAAGCAAAGAGTTATTATCTACATACAAGCAAATCCAGGTTTATTTGAATACCCAATAGAGATCACAACTCATAGAGAACTAAACTATTTCGTCACTACGTTTTTTTTTATCCACCAACAAAAACATTCGATAACAGGCTAAATAGATTTTAACGACTTAACAATAGTCACCAAAAGGGAGATAAAACAAAACAGGGAATTAGCAAATAAATTAGCAAATAAGTAAGAAAAACACGGAATCTCTCAAAACCGGGAAGAATAGGTCTAACGGAATAACTGGGACTGGGTGGATGAGCAGGCAGGTCTACGAGGAGTCTCCTGGAAACGTGGTTTGCGAGGAAACCTATCAACCAAATAAGATCTTTCATTCACAATTACATGCTTCAAAGATGTATACACTCCCAAATTAACTGATGATTCCAAGGGTGACAAATTATATAACCGATTGATCCCCAATATAGCCAATATCAACAAGGATCGATACTGATACCTGAGAGAATTTACTGAGACCTCAAAAAGATCGGAATCATCTGTAGCCGAGAAGTCAATGTAAGCCTCTTTTAGTATATTCGAAGGTAGCTCCTTAGTAAAATCGCCCAAGAATTCACCCACGATAGTATCATTCCAATAGTAATCATCAACAATTGGCAATCTGAGCGCAAGAACATTAAGCGACTTAAAACGGTTTGAAACCTGAATCAATTCCTCAGTTACTGCTCCAAACTTTGTTATCTCGATACGAAGATGTTTAACTTTTGTAACATCAATCCATTGTAGGTTAACTTTATCCACCTTTCCAAATAGCAACGACAATCCCTCAACAATGATTGGCTTGGAGAGAGCAATGGGAGGAGGATCATGTAGCGTTAAATATTTTAATGATGTGAATAAGGGCAATGCAGCCTTCATCCAATTAACTTTGAGTTCATCGTCAACGACCAAGTGCTTGACAAGAGCCCTAGAATAATCATACTTTGCTTCAGTCTCATTGGCAAAGAAGTGATATTCCGAGGATGTATGCATCTGGTGTTTAAGCAACCAATTTCGGGTATCTTCATGATGGAGGCTAAGAAACCTAACCAAAGTTCCTTTCTCAACAATAAAGTCCAAGGCAATAGTGGAAATGGAAATATCACTAGCAAAAAGAATGTGCTTAACTAAATTCTGTTTATAGATTGTACTTTTGATGAGTTTTAGAAACTTCTCCAGGTTAATGTAAGTAGATTTCCCATGGAAACACGAGCAGATATCCTTGGGAACAAGTAGGAAATTGCTTGGCTTCTCTATATCAAACACAAAAATGTATTTAAGCAATCTTTTGTGACAAGCATTTCTAAAATGTCTATGTGTCAACATCAAACTCACTATATCCAGCTGGTTCAAATAGTCCAATATTATGGATAGAATCTCATCTGGAAGTGTGAATATTCCTTTATTGTAGTCATTCGAAGGAGGTAATCTATCTGCAAGTTTATTTAACTCTGCTCGTATCTGTCTAAGTTCCAAAATAAGTGAAGAAACCATTTTTATTGAAGAATACAAAGGAATAAGATTAAATTCGGGTAACATCAAATAAATATCAAAGAAGTTGGGGGTAGTAACCCGGAAAAAATCCCTTCAAGTCGCCTTTTTTTTTTGGCGTCTCCTCCCCACACAGAAAACTACTCAACTTGATAATTTCCTTAAATACATTTAGACCAAATTGATATTTAGTAGATGTCACAAGATAGATTCCACTGTCAAAAGTGTGACACTCCATTGGAACTAGATGACAGTCTAAAGAACTTGAACTTATCCCAATTATCACATCTTGTCAACAAACAACAAGACAAACAATTTGAAAAGGCAAATATCAAAATATTGGATGATTTAGATCCTCAAGAATATATACCACAAGAGAGATTAGACTTGTATAACTATGTGAATAAAGATAATATAGAACCTATACAATATCGAAATTATCTTGAAAGTGATGAAGAGGATGAAGATGACGATGAAGATTTTGAAGAAGATGAAAATGTGTCAGATATTGGTGTCACATCTTCTGGGTCCAATTCATATTTAGTATTAGATGAAGAAACAAGCGGCAGTAATGACAGCAGAAGCATTAATGGAAATCAACAAGAACGTCAAGACAATGAAGAAGATAGAGAAATTCAAATGTCAAGTAGAATAAAGACTTTAACTAAAATATTTGAAATATTGTCTAACAATCAAGATATTGACCATCCATTATCTGAGGATTGTGCTAGTCTATTAATCGAAAATTACAAACTAAAATTTGATCAGAGTCAAAAAGAAAAGGATAATTATTTATCTTTTTTAAGGAAACTTAAGGATAAAGATGATCAATTATTACATTTATATGATAAGACCGACAATGAAACCCTTAATGAAGACTTAGATACGAAATTATCCCAGTCAATTGAAGAATATCAACAATTAGTTCTATTAGAGAAAACAAATTTACAAAAATTGAAAGATTTAGAAGATTCTCGAGCTGACTTGGATTCACAATTAAAGAAATATGAAAAAGAACTAGAGGAATTACAAAATGATGGTCTCGACAGTATGCTACGACTTAGGAATAAACTCCAATTGGAATTAAATGACAAGAGAAGCAAGCTTGGACAAGCAAAAGCCGAGTACCAAGTTCATCTTAATCATATAGATCAATTAAGAAACTTGAACATATATACCAAAATCTTTAATATCTCATGTGATAAAGATGACAAATATGCAACTATAAATGGGTTTAGAATTGGGTATAAAGTTGTATGGCCTGAAATAAATGCAGCATTGGGTCAAATAATCTTACTTTTAGTTTTTTTACAAAAGAGACTAAATTTAAAATCATCTACTTATAAATTAGTTCCCATGGGATCACAATCTCAAATTATTAAATTTGCAACAGTACAATCTACAGAAGGAATTACTACATCTTCCAATAGCCAAACAACTAAATCTAAAACTCTTTTGAATATGTATTCTTCGGATGAATTCTCACTTGGAAAGTTATTCAATTTTAATAAGCTTGATGTATCTATGATTTCGTTACTTGACATAGTATCACAAATAGAGGCTAGGTTACGTTCATTAGATGCTGATTTTGAATTGCCTTACAAGATATCTACCAATAAAGATTCCATTGGAGGAAAAAGTATTCGAGTTACTTCCAATGCTGAATGGACTCAAAGTTGTAAATTTCTTTTAACTAATCTAAAGTGGATGTTAACATTTATAAGTGTACATACCTCTCCTAAGGATTTATAAACAAAATATACGAAAGTAATGTTATTCTGTCTTTACCTCTTTAAGTAAAAAGAATAATCCAACAACAACCACCCGTAAAAAAAAATGCTGCAAAAAAAATTCAACCACACACATTTTTTATAAAGGTTTGGTTTGAGCCTTAATAATGGATAGAGTAATCAACAATCAAACAAATAGAGAAGTCAATTCATTCCCAATGGGTGCTGCTGCTGCTGCTGCTTCTAGTCCAGTTCGGACTTTTTTGGTTCCCGATACTAGTTCAATTTTTAATTCATCAATGTCAAATGGTCCACTTTCAGATTCAAGATTTCAGAATGATTCTTCAATGGCAACACCACTTAAAAGGAATACAATTAAAATTATAAACCAACAAGAATTATCCAAAGTATGTAATGATATTATGAAAAAGTCAGTTACAAATGTTGAACATGACATATCCAAACTGTTTCATGAAGGAATCACATATCCATTGATATTTCCTAAAAGAAGTGCTACTGATATCCCACAATCAAGTAAATATCTCTTAAATGATCTGCTGGGAATTCCCTTGATTAGAAGTTCTCCAATGATTCCTAAATTCAACTCAACAGAAATTGAGATTGACCGAGCATTATTGACATCTGAATGCTCTAATCAAGATGATATTTTATATGCTCAAAATGTATACAGAAACTTATTTGGAGAAAGTCCAAACAATACTTCCAATAGCTCAATGGGTGATATACACAGCAAGATGAACTCGGTAGGTTCTACTGCTGAAAGTTCCAAGAATAGTTACTTGTCATTAAGGTTTCTTCATCTGGCATATAGAAGATCATATCCTAATATTCTAAATGATTTAGATATTTCAGAGAGACCACAAACAAATGGATTTACCTCTAATATCCTTGACCGAGGCGGAAATAGCCTAAAGAGTTTAGACACACAACAAAACAGCAGCAAGGTAACTGAAGTGAAGAGTTTTTTTGTGGTGTTGCCACTCAAATCTCAAAAGAAGCCATTTCGGATTCAAGAAACAGATGATCAGAATGCTGGTTCTTCAATTAACTCTTCATCAGAATCCATTGAAATTAAACATAATGTTTGTCCAAATTCAGATAACGAGTACATTCCGAGAAATCACAACAAGAGAACAAAAACAGAGGATCAAGCTGTTAAACAAACACAGGAAAAGAAAAGGAAACTCGGAGCAAGATCCAAATCTGGGTGCTGGACATGTAGAGTGCGTCATAAAGCTTGTCCCGAGGAGAAACCAGAGTGCAGCCAATGTAAAAGATTGCATTTATTTTGTGATTATTCAGAGACACGTCCAGGTTATATGTATGATCCCACGTTGCAAGAAAGAAAACTTCGGGAGATTAGAATAATAACCAATCAATACAAAAAGGCCACACTGACTAAAAGAAAAAGAAAGCAAAAAAAAGCAGGGAAAAGGTAAGTTGCATATAAGTTA
>JAKTZT010000059.1:0-34330 GCA_030578955.1 Hemisphaericaspora insectamans | reverse complement strand
CCTTGGATTCGGGAAATTGGAAGGAGAACCAACAAGTTCTATAACAAAGTCTACACTCAGATAAATAGTTATATCTTGAACTTACCACTTTAGTTAATTCAATACACATTCACAGTTCAGCCTGACTCCAGCGTCTACTGAACTTATTGCGCTTCCCAAACTAAATTTGACATCTCCGTAGACAGAAACACTCCATATCTTACATTAAGTTACTTCATTCTATTTAACTGGCACATTAAATATTGATGCTTTGCAGCAGGTAGTTTATAGTTTTTTTGTTCTTCTTTCTTTTTCTGTAGGAAGTGGGTGTGGGTGTTAGTCGTATCACCCTTTTAGATTCTAGTCCCCGGACAGGGGCTCTCCTCCTGTTATTATAACCCTCAAAGGTTTGAAAGATCTACTTAAACTTTGTATTGTTTTGCTAGTTGGTAACAACACACCCCTTTCATAATAAGATTTAAACGATTTGATTTGATAAAACTTTTACTTAAGGGGATTATACGGCGCTACCTGTTGGAAGAAAAAAACAAACGCGTGTCTCTCACATCAAAAATAAAATAGACGCGTCGTGTTTTCCTTGGGAAAAGTTTTTCCATAAAAAACATCATCAACATCAACAACAACCCCCCTTCCTTTTACTAATCAAGTAAACACACACAGTAAAAACAAAGTTTTGTATCAAAGAATGTACATCAAACGAATCATTATACAAGGGTTTAAAACTTATAAAAACAAAACAGTTATCGATTTATTATCTCCTCATCATAATGTTGTTGTTGGTCGTAATGGTTCAGGTAAATCAAATTTCTTTGCTGCTATTAGATTTGTATTAAGTGATGCTTATACTCATATGAATAGAGAAGAACGTCAGGGGTTAATTCATGAAGGTTCAGGTACTGTTATGTCTGCTTATGTTGAAATTATATTTGATAATAATGATTCACGATTCCCCATAAATAAATCAGAAATTTCAATTAGAAGAACAATTGGTTTAAAAAAAGATGATTATTCACTTGATGGTAAATCAGCTACTAGATCAGATATAATGAATTTATTAGAAAGTGCTGGATTTCTGAGATCTAATCCTTATTATATTGTTCCTCAAGGGAAAATCACTAGTTTAACAAATTCTAAAGATGATGAAAGATTAATTTTATTAAAAGAAGTTAGTGGTGCTACTGTTTTTGAAAATAAATTAAAAGAATCAATGAAAGAAATGAATCAATCTGATTTAAAAAAACTGAGAATTGATGAAACTTTATCCAATATTGCTATTAGATTATCTGATTTACAAATTGAAAGTGATGATTTAAAAAATTTTCAAATTTTGGAAAAACAAAAGAAAATTTTAGAATATAATATATTTAAACGTGAAGATGATGAATTAATTGGTAATATTGAAGATTTAGAATTTCAATATAATCAATTAATTGAAAATTCAACAAATGATTTAATTTTATTGGAAAATAAAGAGAAATTATATAATCAATTACAAGATAAATTAAATCAATTAAAAATATCTTTAAAAGTAATTACATTAGAAAAGGAACAAACTGATTTAGATTATAATCAATTATTACAAATTATTGCTGATAAAACCATTAAATTACAAGAATTAAATAATAATAATAATCATGAAAATCAACAATTAATCAATAATCAAATTAATCAAATTGAATCCCTTATTAATCAACATAATTTAAAGATTTCTCAATTAAAACCAAGATTAATTGAATTAACAACTCAAGAATCTCAATTAAAACAAAAACTTGTTGAATTTACATCTAAACAACGTGCAATTTATTCAAAACAAAATCGATTTTTAAAATTTAAAACCAAATCAGATCGAGATTCTTGGCTTTCAAAAGAAATTTCTAAATTAAAATTATCATTAGAATCTAAAGATCAAGATATTTATCAACTTTTAAATGAAATTAAATCTCATGAAAATCTTTTAAATGAAATTTCAAATCAAATTGAACAATTTGAATTAAAATTAAATAATCAACAATATATTGAATCTTTAACTGATTTAAAATCAAAAATAATACAACAAAAAGTTCAAATTACCAATTTAATTGATCAAAGAAAAATCTTATGGCGTGATGAAATTAGACTTAAAAGTATATATGATTCAATTACTAATGATTTATCAAATGCTACTGATCTTGTTAATCAAACTATGGATCGTGCACAAGCTCAAGGTATTGCTGCTGTTAAATCCATAACTGAATCTTTGAATCTTGATGAAAAAGTATTTGGAACAATTGCTGAATTATTCCAAGTAAATGAGAAATATAAAACTGCAACAGAAGTAATTGCTGGAAATTCTTTATTTCATATTGTTGTTGATACTGATGCAACTGCTGCATTAATTATGGATGAATTATATAGAAGAAAAGCTGGTAGAGTTACATTTATACCCTTGAATAGAATTCAAGATTCTAATATTGAATATCCTGATTCAAATGAATATCAATGTATTCCATTAATTTCAAGATTAAGGTTTGATGAAAAAGTATCGAAAGCTATTAAACAAGTATTTGGAAAAGCAATTGTTGTTGGTGAATTACTGAGAACAAGTGGTGAATTAGCTAAGAAATTTAATTTGAATGCAATTACTTTAGATGGTGATCGAATTGATTTTAAAGGGGTTTTAACTGGTGGATATCATGATTATAAAAAATCAAGAATTGATGCAATTAAATTACAATTAAAGAAAAACAAGGAATTAAAACAAACTCAACAAGAATTACAAAAAGTTCAAGATAATATTGAAGAAATTAATTTAAATTTAACAAATTTAAATAATGAATTACAATTAAATATTCGAGATTTAGATAAAAAGAATAATGAACATGAACCAATTAAAATTCAAAAATCACAATTAATTAATAAGAAATTTAATTTACAACAAGAATTAAATTCATTACAATTTAATTTAGAAGTTTTAAAAAACACAAAGAATTCATTATTAATTAATATAAAACAACATGAACAAGAATTAAATTCAAATTTTACTCAAGTTTTAACTTCTGAAGAAATTAATACATTAAATCAATTAAATGATTCAATATCTAAAATTGAAAAATCATTAGATAAAATAGTTGAAGAATCTTCTGAATTAGAATCTTCAATTTCAGAAATTGAATCTGAATTAATTAATAATTATTCACCAAAATTAATTAAACTTCAACAAGATCAATTAAAAAATTCTAAATCAATTTATGATTTAGAAATTAATGAATTAAAACAAGAAATTGATGGATTAAAAATTCAATTAGATACTGCTAAATCTCGTAATCAAGAAGCTATAAATAAATTTAATCAATTAACTAATGAAATTCAAAAAAATGAGGTTGAATTAAATAAATCAAATCAACAACAACTTTTACTTGTTAAAAAATTAGAAAAATTTTCAAGAGATTCAAATAAACTTTTAAGTATTAAATCTTTAAAATTAAATCAACGAGAAATTATTGATAAAAAAATGATAGAATTAGGAGCATTACCTGAAGAAGCATTTAAAAGTGAACTTTATGATAAATTTAAAACATCAGAATTAATTTTACAATTAAATGAAATAAATGAAGAATTAATTAAATATTCTCATATTAATAAACGAGCAATGGAACAATATAATACATTTACAAAACAAAGAGATGAATTAATTTCAAGAAGAAATGAATTAGAAACTTCAAGAGAATCAATTGAAAATTTAATTTCTAATTTACAACAACAAAAAGATGAAGCTATAAAGAAAAGTTTTAAACAAGTTGCAAAAAGTTTCCATGAAATTTTTGAAAAATTAGTACCTCAAGGTATAGGTAATTTAATTATGCAAAAACGTCCACAACAAGAAGAAGAACAAGAAGAAGATTCTATTGAAAATTATATTGGAGTTTCAATTTCAGTTTCATTTAATTCAAAACATGATGAACAACAACGTATTGAACAATTATCAGGTGGACAAAAATCATTATGTGCAATTGCATTAATTTTTGCAATTCAAAATTGTGATCCTGCCCCATTTTATTTATTTGATGAAATTGATGCAAATTTAGATACTCAATATCGTACTTCAGTTGCATCATTAATTAAATCATTAGCTAAAGATGCACAATTTATATGTACTACATTTAGACCAGAGATGTTACAAGTTGCTGATAAATTTTATGGAGTTATGTTTGGAAATAAAGTAAGTACTATATCTGAAATTAATAAGAATGAAGCAATGTCATTTGTTGAAGATCAACAACATAGATAGCAGTGTTTTTTTTATGTTTTTGCTTGTTTGTTTGCTTGTGTTTATGCTTTGATATTTGTTATATATATGTGTATATGTTATTATCTTTACTTTTTATTGAAACTAACTACTGTTACTTTGTAGGACCATGAAATCACCGAGATCCGGAGAAAACTACAATGTTTCGTGTGAGTTTTTTTCTTTAGTGGGGGGTTGACATGGGGATTTTGACAGCAAAAATAAGACTAAAATGCTGCACACTTCGCCTCTGATTTAAAAAAAAAGCTTTATAAACAAGAAAAGATACAGCCCTCTTACTAAGGGGGCGGCCAAGAACAAAAACTGGTTGTGTGGCCCCCTGATTTGATCTTGAATTTTTTCTTTGGGAAGAGATTTATACAAAGTTTTTGAATTTTTCGTGTGTCTTTGAACAAATCTTCTATGGGGTAATCAGGTTTCCTTGGAATAGGAGGGAGGAAGGAGGGGTACGTTGGGTGACTCTTGTGTGTCGCCCCTCACTTTAAATTCAACAATCGGCAAAGAGTTAAGAGAGAAATTCAAAAATAAGCGAAACATCTGGGAATCAATCAATCTCCTCCCCATTCGCAAGGCTTTGTGTGAAGAGCAACAAAAGAGAACAATACACAAAAGCAACAGTGAAAGTTTTTTTTTAAAACGTCATTTTTTTCCATTTTTATAAAAGTTTTCAAATCTCTGTTCTTTTTCTTTTTGACTTTGTTTCTAAGTTAATACAGATTTTGTTTTAAATGGTATGTAATTAGATGGTATTACAAGTCAATTGAGTTGGAGAGATTTTTAGAAAAGTGGAAAACAGTGCATGTGTGGAGAAAAATCCAACAAGATGTTTCTCTTCTCATTTAATGCGGGCGGAATTCTCGAAGCAACTCAAACGTAGAGAGTGACTTTTTATGATTGGATGTTCCTTATATATTTACCAATTGGTTGAACAAATTTGAAACTACTTTCTCCCTTTGATGACTTAATTCTAAATTATGTTCCCTTCCCCATCCCCATACTAACACACCCATACACAGCCTTATTATCAACAACAAGGACCTCCACGTCAAGGTTATCCTCGACACCAACATGGTTACCCTCCACCACGCCAACAACATGGTTACCCTCCTCGACAACAACCAGTTTATTATCAACAACAACCACATCCAGTTTATGTTCAACAAGGAAGACAGAATAGTGGTGGATGTTGTAGTGCATTTTGTGGGTCATGTGCTGCTATTCTCTGTTGTTGTTGTGCTGAAGGATGTTTAGATGCTTGTTGTTAAGAAATTATTGTTATATATAGGGGATAAATTGGAGATATAATGGTTGAAAAGAAGAAAAGAAGAGTGTTTAACCTTTTATGAAGATCTCAAAAAATGGATTTTTATCTTGGCATATGATTCATTAAAAAGCGTAAAGTAAAAGATATATAATATATACATTCAAAGTAATACATTGATACAGATTTGATATTAAACATGTTGTTGTCTCTCTCCCTCTCTCTGTCTCTGGCTCTCCCTCTCCCTCCCTCTCATTGTCGCTCCTCGCCACGTTATAAACACCCCACACCCACACACATCTTCTTTTACTAGGAAACTCCATATCCAACAGCAGATCCACAACAAAGTATAGCTAATAAATTACCACACATATGTCTATCTTGTCTAATACATACATGTTGTTCCAGACAACATCCAAAACAAGTTCCACAACATAAATCATTCCAACATTGACCACATTCTCCTTGATCATTATCGCCAAGTTTTTCTTGTTCCGGTATTTCCCATTCTTGTTCTGATCTACTAGAAGAAGAAGATGATAATTGTGGTTCGGTTATTGGAGGATATGCTATCTTATCTGACAGTACCATTATTATAGAAAAGAAGGAAAAGAAAGAAAGGGGGATAAGGGCGGGGCATTTTGAAACTACACGTCAGTTTCAATTTTTTTTTTTAAATCGGGAGAGAGAAAGAAAGATCTATGCATTATGCATGGAATGTTTTTCTTTTTGTTAAACGAGAGTGAGTGTTTTTTTGTGTGTATGTTTTTACGTTCAGTTGCATTTTTTTTTTGCACCCTATTTTTAAACTTATATATGAAAGAAAGAAAAGAAGAATAGTTAACAAGCTACTTCTTAGCTTTAGCTTTATTAGAAGTTGAATTCTTTGGTAATTCTTTAACAAATGGAATAAATTCTGGTTCACCTGGAATATATTTTCTTAAAACTTCTGGAATAACTAATCCATCTTCAGTTTGATAATTTTCCAATATACAACATAAAGTTCTTTGAGTTGCACTTAAAGTAGAATTTAAACAATGAACATATCTTTTTTCAGTTTGATTTTGTTGTTTAATACCACATCTAATTTCTAAATTTCTTGATTGATAATCAGTACAATTAGAACATGAAACTAATTCTTTATATTCTTGTTGATATGGAAACCAAGCTTCTAAATCATATTTTTTAGCTGCTGCATTATTTAATTCACCTGAAACAATACCAACAATTCTATAAGGTAATCCTAAAGATTTATAAAATTCTTCAGATAATCCAATCATTCTTTCAAATTCTTGCCATGATTTTTCTGGTTCAGTTAAAACAAATTGTTCAATTTTTTCAAATGCATGAACTCTAAATATACCCCAAGCATCTTTCCCATGAGATCCAGCTTCTCTACGGAAACAAGATGAATATCCAGCATATCTAACTGGTAATTGTTCTTGTGGTGATTCAAACCATTCACCTGCATGATATGCACTAATTGGTTGTTCAGATGTTGCAATTAAATATTTTTCATCATCACCATCCATAACTTTATATAATTCTTCATCAAATTGAGATAATTGAGCAGTTTTTGCCATAACATCTTTATTCATCATTACTGGTGCTTGAATTGGTGTATAATCATTTTTACATAAAAATTGTAAACCATAATTAATTAAAGCTTGATTTAAAAAAACTCCATAATTTCTTAAATAATAACCACGATGTCCAACAACTCTAACTCCTCTTTCTGGATCATAACCATCTAATCTTAATAAAATTTCATGATGAGATAATTTTGCTGGTGAACCAGTAGCAGAAGCAATTTGTTTAACTTCTTGATAATTTTCTGGATTCCAAGTTCTAACAAGTTCATTATTTATTTCATCTTGAGAATCAATAACTGATTCATGAACAATATTTCCAACTTGATTAACTTTAAATTTAACTTGTTTATCAGCTAAAACTTCTTTTTCAATTAATTCCTTTTTTTCAATAGTTAATTTATCTTTTTTAATTAATAATTCACTAGCATCTTCTTTAGCTTTAAATTTCTTACCAATTTCCTTTTGAATAGCATTAAGTTGTTTATTATGTTCATCTAATTCAAATCTAATTTTGGTCCATTCTTTATATTCAGCAATAATTTCATCAACTAATTCAACTGAATCACCTCTCTTTTTTTGAGAAGCTTTGATCTTATCTGGTTCACCACCTTTTTCAACGAGGAATGCGTTAATGTCAAGCATGTTGGTTTTTGTCTATATAAATTCTATGGGGTTATTGGTGTAAAAGTTGAATGTTAACCGCCTAGGGCCAACACCTCACAAAAAAATGAAAAATTTTTCATTTCGAAAAGATTTCACGACTCTGGTTTATATGCAGGACGCTTACCCCATCTAAACTGGGGACGGAAAGAAGTAACAGCAACCTTTATATATAGTTTTTATTGTTTGGGTACTAATGATATGGAATCCCTTTTATTAGATCATACATTAGGTAATATAACCCCATTACAATTTGCAACTACTATAACTGAAAGTTATTATTCTTCTCAAATTTATCAATCAGCAAAACATTCAGTATTCCCAATAAATTGTCATCAAAATGCTCTGGTTAATTCTTTATCAATTGAATCTTTAGAATATCGATTTTTGTTAAGTGGTTGTGCTGATTCTTCTATTAAATTATGGGATTTAAATCAACAAGAAATAACTAGACAAGAAAATGAAATTGATTTAGAAAAATTTAATCATATTTTTGAATTGGATTCATTTGATTATGATAATCCTACAAGTACATTTATTAATATAGCTACTATTCCTCGGAAATCTCATCATCAATTTGGTATTTCTACAATACAATGGTGGCCTCATGATACTGGAATGTTTGTTAGTCTGTCATTTGATCATACTGTTAAAATATGGGATACTAATGAATTAACTCCTGTTTTCCTGTTTGATTTAAATAATCGAGTTTATTCAATTGATATACAAGATAATGGATTAGTTGCAACTGGTTGTGATCAACCATTTATAAGATTATTAGATTTAAGATCTACATCTAGTCTGCATACTTTATTGGGTCATAAAGGTAAAACATTGGTTGTTAAATGGCATCCTTTAAATTCTTATTTATTAACATCTGGTGGATATGATGGTGAAGTTAAGATTTGGGATATACGACGAAGTAATAGTTGTTTAACTCGTTTAGATATGTTTCAAACTAATATACAACAACAATCGACTGATAATCTAACAAAATCTTCAGTTAAAGCCCATCTGGGTCCAGTTAATGGATTAGTTTGGGATGAAAGTGGAACTATATTATATACCGCGGGGAATGATGATAAAGTCAGGGTATGGGATATGATATCTTCTTCACCTCCAATTAATAAATTAATTAATTTTGGTCCATTAACTAGAAATAAATATCCTCAAACTATTCCAATATTATTAAATCCAAAGGGAGAAACTGAATTACAATATTTATTATTCCCATCTGAAAATAGTGATGTATATATATTTCGTACTATTGATGGGAAAATGGAATCAAGATTATCAAGAAAGGGTACAAAGAATATAGGAAGAACTTGTTCAATGATAAATGGTGGTGGTAAGTTTACTGCTATTTATTATTGTGGAACAATAGATGGAGAAATTATTCGTTGGGCACCACAATGGAATAAACCAAATCTTAATGAAATTATCAAACAACTGGATGAATTAGATTTAAGTGATGTATTATTGAGAAAGCAAGAAATGACAGCAAAGAGACAAGAATTAATGAAATTATGAATTGTGCATTTGGGTATATTAGATCGTGAGAGTTACAGATACAAAGAACACTGCTATATGCAACAATTTGAAAATATTCTCAAATGTTAAACTCTTATTTGTATGCCGCCATCATGGTCCCTGCCCCTTACCGGAGAGGGATATGGGCTATCGGGGGCTATATCTGTAAACTAACTCTAATTCCCACACTCATTTCAGTATAAAAACGCGTAATTATAATAAAATTCGTATCGGAGATTCGATCACGTGAATTGTGAAGGTTTTTTTTTTTCTTGAAACGAAATTTTTAAAATTAAAATTGAGCCAATTTTTCAACCAACAACAAACACCAACTCACTTACACTCTTACAGTCTTTAATCTACAAAAGAATAGAGACACTTTATTTGAGTGCACAGTGGAAGTGAACGAGAGAGAGAAAGAGAAAGAAAGAAATTAACCAGTAAAAAGTTATGACAAAGTTAAAGTTACAAGTTGTCATTATTCCTGTACATCATGCGAGTGAACCAACCAATAAATTAGATCCATCAATTTGTAAACGATTTTTACATTTAGCAGATCCTGAAATTGATCTTAATGCTGTTAAAGAACAAATTGAAATAAGGTATAAAAAATTATATCCTAATGAATCTGAATTAGAAATTGATGGATTTCAAGATAAAGATCTTTGTGATTTAGATCCTGATTATTGTCTTTCTGATATTTTCCAATCAGGAGATCTTATAAGAATTACAGTTAAAAATCAATTGAGAAGGAAAAGTACTTCTCCATTTACTACTCCAATAACGACTCATAATGCCCCAATTCTTCTTACTGCTGGTTCTGATTTTATTAGTAGTCGTAAACGTACCCAAGAATATTTTGAAACAGTTGATAAGAATCTTCCAGTTAAACATTCAAAACCAAACAGTCCAACATCTTCCCCATTCCGTACAGATCGAGATCGAGTATCATCTCCAGTTCCACTTTCTCCACCATCATTTGATGAAGATAGAACTATTCCAAAGAAGAAAAGAAGTCAGGTACCTCCCAAGGTACCAGTATCATCATCATCAGCAGCATCAACAACTGTTGGTAGTCAAAGAATAACCTCAGGTATGTTAACAATGCCCCCACATACCCAACTAGAAAATGCAATAACTAAAAGGGGAAGAGGAAGACCTCGTAAGGATAGTTTAGAATCTACAAAGGCGAAAGGAAAATCACGTGTAGGTGAATCAGAATCTGATCTTTCTTTTAGTGAGAGTTCTTCTGGTGAAAGTGAGGAGGAAGAAGAAGAAGAAGAGAGGGACGAATTTGAACCAAATTATAGTGAGGTTGAATCTTTTGTTGTATCAGATGAGAGTGAAGCAAGTGAAAATGAATCAGAAGCAAGTTTCGAAAGCCGTGAGGTTAGTGAGGTTAGTTCAACACAACCAGATAAACAAACAAGTTCAACAAAACCAAAGGATGAAAAGACTACAAAGACAAAGAAAAATGAAGAAATAGTTTCTAAAACCCAAATACTCAGTATGTTTAAAAGTAAGATTCCAGGAAAATTTGAAAAACCAAAACCAAAACCGATTCCTCCTCAATTTCGTGATCCAATTGCTAAAGCAACCCTTAAATCCCTTAGTATAGATATGGTGGATGCTGATGTTGATCTTACATTAGGAAGAGGAACAAGAAGAGCAGCTGCACCTACATCACTAGTAGATGTAGATGGGGATAAGCGTCAACCAAGACAATCTGAACGTCATACTAAATCACATCCACCTCAACAAACTACAACAAGACGTACATCCCCTGCCAGAAGTAAAAGATCCCTGAGTGTTTCTAAAGAAACTAGAGAAAAGTCAATTAGTATAATTGATGAACCAAAAACGACAAAACCAAAAGAAACTAAACCTAAACCAGAACCAAAACCAAAATCAAAACCAAAGAAACCAGTTAGAGTTGAAGTAAGTAGTGCTGATGATAATGGTCCAATTGAAACTGGTTATCATTTAATAAGTGAAGATGAAAATCGTGGGAAACTTACTAAATTGAATACTAGATTAAATAATTTTGAAGAATCATTAAAGTCCCTTCAAACTGATGATCCAACAGTATTAAAGAAAATGCCTAAAAATTTTACTTCTGGAGTTGATGAAGAAATACATGACTTTCAAAATTCCATTTTGGATTCAAGATTAATTTTAGCTGATAGAGCAAAAAGACAATATAATTCTCCTATTGAATTTATACCTCATGAATCTATGACTCCTCAACCTAGAGATTCACCAGATTCTTCAAATGTTACATCTCCTGTTAAAGCTAATCAATCATCGACGTCAGATAAATCTCAAGATACTTCAAAATCAACAGGGAATTCAAAAATACATGACCAAGAGAAAACATCAAACAAGCCCGATGATGTGCCGGAAACAAGTGACCATGTGATATATCTGACAGCACCATCTTTATTTGTTGATCCAAATGACTCTATGGAACATGACGAAATTGACCATCTTGCAAACGATCCAGTTCAAGACTCACCATCTAAAAACCCCGTTTCTTCTCCTCCTTCAAAGGCGGTTGAAAAAAATGTGCAAGAGAAAGGTGATGATACGGCATCTGAGGGATTTCATTCAGCTGATTCCACTATTAGAATGACCAGATCTCGAAATAGATCAACTGATAGTGAGATTATCGAAATTAGTTCTGAAGATGAAGATATATTTGCAGACCCCAGAGTACATAAACCTAAAGGAAAGACTGTTAGTAAGCAAACATTGAATCAAAACAAGGATGTTCCAGAAGGTGCATCATCACCAGCGGCGGCATCCACCCAGAAGAAAGGTTCAAATCAATCATCTCCTTCTAAACTTATTTCACCAGTTCGTTCCACACAATATCCACCAGGTAGTGTTGCTGAGTCAACTTCTACAAACAACCTGCCATTATCAAATATTTCTGGTGGTGGTTCATCACTTGTTAATTTGGCTTTAAATGATTCATCAATTCCAGAAATTTTCAAACTGAGATCAACTTCAAGATCTCGTGCTGATATTTTTAACAATCGTGCTTCTAATCAAAAATCAGTTGCTAATTCACTGCTTGTGGGGAATTCCACTCCTATTTCAAAGAACAAAAATGAACTTTTTACATCATTAGTTCCAAAATCTTCAAACAATGGTAAATCATCAATTGAAACACCCAATAAAGTTACTCCAGCTTCATTTTTCACCAAAACTCCTCCTGTTGCTAAAGAAGATGCTACTGCTGTCGCTGCTGCTCCAACTAATGCAACATCAAAAGCAAGAAGGTTATTTTACCTGTTTGCTTCTGCTGTTACTGGTGGATCGAATAATTCAAAGGCCTCAGCACCTGCATCGTCGTCATCATCAGCATCCACATCCACAAATAAACCTGCATTTGAAATTAATACTACCAATAGTGCAACAACTAAGTCTCCAAATGGTGGTGCTGGTGGTGGTGGTAGTACATTATCCAAATCTATCACTCTGGATAAAAAGCGAAAATCTGATGAATCATCCTCGGGTGAATCAAGTGAAGAAGACTCATCATCATCAGAATCAGAAGCGGAAGAAGGAAGCAAACCAAAGAAACCAAGATTAATTCAACCAGTTCCTACAACAAGTAGAAGATCCCAATCGCCAAGTTTAACAACAGCAACATCTACTGCTACTACTGGTACCACTACTACTACTCCTCCACCTCTGACCAATCTTTTCAAACAACGAATTGCTGTTGCTGTTGCTGCTTCTGTTCCACCCAAACAAACTAATCCAAGTGTTGCAAAACCATTTCTGTCTGTACCTGCCTCTCCAGTAGCTGAGGTTGTTTCAAAGTCAAATAATCCTTCTTCGACATTAAAGAAACCTTTATTGACATCTTTAACTGATTTGGCTAATCGTGGATTACCTGATGTTAGAGATTCTAATAATGATGCTAAAAAATCAGTATCATCTGCTGGGAAAGAGAATAAAGAAGTTGCAGATGAGGAATCGTCTGCATCTTCTTCTTCAGACGATAGTGATATTAGTAGTGATGGTAGTGATGATGATGAAGGTAATGGTGGGAATAGTAAATTTCTTAATCTTAAACTGGTTAAGAAGAGTCAACCCAAGAAGAAGAAACTGATATTTAGTAGTTTAGGAAGACGATGATGATGAAAGTTTGTTTTTTATTGTTTTGTTTTATTTCTCGACCCCGATGTTGTTTTTATTTGTATTTGTAAAATATTGTATTTTTAGCTTTACGTATTATATGTTGCTAATTTAATAAATTGTGAATTTTTATAAACTTTTAAATTTCTATTCATTCTGACCCTAACGAACTAAAACAAACTAACAAAACAAACACAAAAAAATGTCTAGTTAACTATAATCCTGATTCTGGGGAAGAACATAATTAGAATGTGATTTATTATAGATATTTCTTCCCAATATCATAGTAGTCCACATATCATAAGGAACATCAGGAGGTAAACTTTCAGTAATCACTTTTAATATCTGAGCAAATATTTCTTGAATGAATTCTTTAGCAACTTCAGGTTGTTCTAATAATAAAGCAGCTGAATAAATTTCAAAAAAATCACCTAAAAATTCTTCTTCATATATTCGATCATCTTCTGAAGGATATTCTCCCTTTTTGGTTAATGTATGTCTTAAATATTCTCTAGGTAATCGATAATTAATTATTGGATCATCTAATCCATGATGTAAATTATATATTCTGGCTAATTTTGCCATGACGGTATTAGTTGCAAATATGGTTCTTAATAATTGATATGCATTTGTGGTTACATTATTATTTCTATTTCTGAATAAATGATACATTAGTCTTGAAGCTTCAAGACTTAAAAAGAAATCACCTAATCCATCAAGAATTGAAATTTCTCGTCTTACAATTCCATAATTTCTAAAATTTAAATCATAATTTTTTGATTTCATAATTTTACCAAATTCATGATTTGGATCTAAAATCATTCTATAATATTCTTTATGCATTAATGCTTTAACTAATAATGATCGATCATTAATTCGAGGTAATTCTGGTAAAAATATCTGTTTATCAAAAATCTCATGAAATGAAATAAATCTTTGATTGGCATCAGAATTAAATAATAAATCTTCACGTATTTTAACATTATTTATATAATCATTAAATGTATTAATGGTGAATTCATCTCTTTCATCATAAACAGTAGTATATTTTGAAGTGAAAAGGGTTGAATTTCTTGAATTTAAATAAAGTTCAATGACATAATCTAAACATTTATTAGCTTCTTCTTCAGAATATTCTTGAGATAAGAATCCAAACATAACATAAACCCAACATCTTAATCCACTATGTCCAATAGATACAACTTCTTCACTTTTAATAGTATCATGAGTTGATAAAAACTGTCTTAATTCTTGATAAGCAATTGAATCCAGATCACTTAATTCTCGTTTTAAAAATGAAGCTAAATCATGTACAACTGTTTTTATTATACCTCCATTTTCACTACCAAGCATATCTTTAAATTTTCTATACAGTTCTAATTGAATAAAATTATTCCCCATAGTAAAGAAATGAGTTTTAAGTTGTTTATTGGTTAATAGGATTGATTTCAATTGAGATGGGACAAGTATACTAATAGGATCGGTAGTAGTAGTAGTAGAAGGAGAAGAAGCAACGGTGGTCTTATTTGAAGTATTGGATGATGACATTAGTCTTGTTGATAGTGATATATATGAATGATGATGATGATGATGATTCTTCAAGAAGATTGTCGAGGTAAATCCGGGGTTAATTCTTTGTATGTGGATCATGATAACAAGTGTAAAAACAAGAAAAACTGGGGGACTATTTAAATGTGAAATTTGGATATAAAACTAAAAATGAGTCAAAAGGTAAAATCAGTGAGTAAAAGAGTCATTCAATTGTTGTGTGTGTGGGGGAGAAGGGAGGACAAGTCATAAAACCTATGTAGCGTGTACGGGGTGTTAAAAACCTGCGGGAATTTTAAGGTTTGTTCTTTTTTTCGAAATTGCCCGACAGTTACAAATCAAAAAAAACAACCATAAAAAACTTTAATTATGGAACACAAAAACCATTAAAATGGGGTCGCAAATTAATCTCTCTATTTAACTAGAAATACCGATTATAATCTCTTACCTTCTTGTTCCTTATCTAAGGGGCCAAAGGTCTTTAAACCACCCCCCCCCCCCCAGATTGTCAATCCATATATTCACCATTGATTTGTTTATGTTTTTATCCTCTTTTTTTTGACTCATTTGCTTTTCGTTTCTGCATTAATGAACTACACTCCACAACCATACAACTGAATTAAAATATTAGTCAGAGATTTCTTCAAACCCCATAAGACCCCCTCTACCTCTCTCTTTCCAAAAGTCAGGCAATACTTGCATCATTCATTAAATGAGTCAGAGTTTCTCAATGGTTGCAAAAAAAAAAAGAGAAAAAAACACCAGAGAATTGGCGGCGGGTTTTTGCTTCCAGTGTAGAATTCCTACAAATGATTCTTACTTCTCTTGTGACTCTTCTCTGATGTTTTAGTGGTTATCCAAACTTAATATCGTGACCCTTTTTGAATAGTTGTTCTGACATTACCGTCTGCAACCTCAACAAGACAAATGACACTATCTTGACCAAACTGTAAAAACTTATAATTCTAGAATGAAATCGGAACCCCTTCCTCTGAAATGTATACTTGCGTTTGTAATTCTCTTCATACTAAGCTTTGGTTTTTTTTTTGATTTTTAATTGTAGTTTTAAGACTTTAGTTTTCTTTTGTTACTTTTTTGTTGAAAAAATGACTTAGATCAATCTCCAAAAAAAGAACTTCTCAATTGATAAATTGTATTAAAAGTACAACACTTAAAGCTCCATGCTTAACATAAATGTACCTTTATTAACATCCCAAGCAGTCCAACTCTACTTTCCTTCTTTTTTTGGTCGAATTAGAACTGATTGTAAAATTCAACCAAAATTGCTGCAAAAAAAAAAACCACCGAGATGTCAAAATTATCCACACTTACACGACCAAAAAACGTGAAAATCACGCGTAAATCACACGAAAATCACGCTTAAATCACGTGAAATAAACTAGCGCGGAAAATTTCCCAAATAATTTCGCGTACGAGAACGCCCGCGTAGCGTAATGGTTAACGCGTTTGACTTCTAATCAAAAGATTGCGGGTTCGACTCCCGCCGTGGGTTCTTTTGCGGTTTTAGCTCAGTTGGGAGAGCGTCAGACTGAAGTTTAATATAATCAGTCTAATCTGAAGGTCCTGTGTTCGATCCACAGAAATCGCATATTTTTTATATATTTGAGTGTTGGGGATAGTTGGATGTTAATCTTGAGTGGATTAAGTGTCATGAGAAGTTGTTTATGAGGGGGTGGGATTGGCAGAACTTTTTTTTTTAATCTCTCTCTTCCAAGTATTAACTAAAAACATTGGGTGCTAAAAATTATGTGATTCCCCCCTTTTTTTTTCATAAGAATCACTGTTTATTAGAATCAGTATATGGTGACATACCTATATAATAAGCAGCCTGATATTCAGTTTTTTACTTCTTACTTTATCACAAAAGAGAATAATAATAAATTCTACAGATTTGAAGTAAAAAATCGTTAAGTATTAAATAACACTCTAAAATAGTATATTATTGTCCTTTATAAATATCCACCAGTACACACCACCACCACCTACCTACCACCTACCACCTGCACCCTCCCAACCAACCTACTGTTTTTATATACAAATCTCTAAAAAAAAATAAATGCAACTTCCCAAATCATCCCCATCCATTTCATCAAGAAAGATTATTATCCTTCATGAAAATACATAAATCATTAAATTCATCTTTTAAAAATTTATTCAACATTAATTCTCCAATAATTACTTTAAATTCACAAAGATATAAAAATCCAACTTCTAATCGAAATAAATCTTTTAAACTAACACCAACAACTGTAGCGAAAACTTTTTGACGTTGAAACATATCTTCAATATTTTTAGATGAACATCTAATTGATGCAACAATAAATCTATAAACATTATTCATGGTTAATGGGATTATATCTAATAATATTGACATTTTGAATAATATAAATGCAGAATGAATATATGAACTTACTGAAATTGATGGAGAATATTGTTTAATTCGAAGTAAAAAATCTTCAATTGATAATGATGGAATTTTAATTAAATTAAATATTTTTAATAATCGTTCATTTTGATTTCTTTTAATTTGTTGACATCTAATAACATCTAATTTAAATTTATCAAGATTTATATCAGTAATTGGATTTTCCAATACTTTTAAATTTAAATTAGGTAATAAAGTTTCCAATGGGATAAAGGGACTTTCTTTCGGTTCTTCTTCTTCATCACCATGGTGGTGGGTTGATTCAGATTCTATAGTGGTATATTTAATATCATCAATATTATCTTCATTAAAGGATTCATAATCTTGAGGTAAATCAGGTACAGCCAATTCTAATTCTTCTTTTGACATTGAATCAGGAGTAACACCATCTCTAAATAAATATTCAGCAACATTGATTGATTCTTCAAAGGATTGATTACTATTATTATTATTCAATTTTGCCAATTTTAAAGGTGGAGATCTATCACTAGTAACATCATCTTCATCTTCTTCTTCCAATTTCTTCAATTCATCATCATTAAATCCCAATTTTTTCAATTGTTGTATTCTAAATTGATGATATAATTCAGGTGATTGTTGTTGTAATGTGATTATATAATGTAATGTTTTAGATAAGATATATATGGCTTGATATATATTTAATTTATTAATATTCATTGAACCTTGAGTAATTTCAATTAATAAATCATTTAAATTAATTTCATTTAGATTTTGAGGAGAACCATCAACAAATGTTTCTTGTGTTGGTTTCAATCGTATCTGTGACATTATTTGGTTACTACTATTGGTGGTATTGTTATTTGTTGTATACCATATCAAACTCAATGAATTAACTGTGTGGAGTTTTTTTATAATTATCAATTTTTTTTCTCTATTTCTGTCTCTCTTTTTGTTTGTGTTGATTGCTCTTGTGACAATCCAAAAAAAAGGTGTGACAATCAAAAAAAAAAATCAAAACCCATCAAAAAAGTAACAGAGAGAAAGAGAGACAGAGGAAGAGAGTCACCTATTAAGAGAATTGATCTCTCTCTCTAGTAAAACTTTCTGTTTTAAGAAAGATGCTAAAAAACTGGGGGGGGGGGGCAGAGTTACTAAAAATGTTGTGTGGAGATACGAATCCCCATCATTTTTTACTTTCTTTTTGGTTGGTCTCGATCTTCCATCTCAATATAAGACGTAGTAGCCTCCTTATCATATTTTTTAAAAGAATATTTTTATAAAGGTTTAGTTTTAGATTTTAGTCTTAGCATAGTACATGAGTGAATAATATGTGGTGGTGGGTTTTTTTGATTCAAATAAATAACAACTCTTGCTCTCTTAAGTATGAAGTCAGAATACTAAACATGGAAAAAAACACCAACAACTAATTATAATAATAATTAGTTGAATTCAAACAGTTTTTAAATAACACAATTGATTAACTAACATACAGTGTCTGTGTTTAATACATAGAGTTGAAAGGTGAGAAACGGAAAAATCTTACAGGTAAACATGGTAGCACCACCGTTCTCCCTCTGCCTCCCCCCCACTTTTGCACCACACCAGAGAAAAACATTAAGTTTCATTTTGGATCTATATAACCTTAAAAAATGTATATTTTTTTGGTGGAAGCCCATAGTTTGCATGGCCCTCCCTCGGATAGTTATGATTATATATAGAGTGGTAGCAGTAGGCTATGCTAATAAATAAATTAGAACACCCGTAAAAAAATAACATACAAAAGTTGAACTCATTGTGTCAAAGGTCTCTCATTGTTTATTTTGCTGAAAAATAAAAACCACAGATCAATAAACACACACACATTAGATCTGTTAAAGTTATATATATCTATTTATAGAACTTTAGTAGTTATGAAGTAAACTTTAGATTGTGTTTCATTTGAGAAGAGATGTCATGATAAAGTCGCCTCATTTATTACCTAATTACATCATTTTATTTTGGTTAAACAGAAAACGTCATTTCACTAAAAGAAAAAAATATTATGTGTGTGTGTTTGGGGTGAATCAATGCTTTTTTAAAAACTTTGAAATATACGAAGGGGTGTGGGGGGGGGGGGGTCATAAAGAGAAAGAGAAAGAGAAAGAGATAAAGTCGAGAATCCACGCAATTCACTGTGTTTGTTGTTATTACGTATAATTCAATCTATAAATAAAAACACGAGGACGTAACAAAATGTCGATTTGACGTGTTTCTTTTTTTGTATTGTTTAAAGAAAAAAAGCAAAAAAAACTTTCTGCCGCTGCCTGCCAAAAAAAAATTTAAAGTTTTCTCTTACAAAAAAAATAACTCTAATTTTTTATTTTTATCCCCTTTCTCTCTCCCATCAATTTCATCCAACAACAACAACACTGAAATAAAACTTGGGAGTTCTTCTTTTTATTACTACTACTTTACTGTTTATTGGTTTGTCCTACTTTCTTAACCATATTTGACTTTGCTACTGCTGCTACCGCTACCGCTACTGCTGCGTTTCCTTTGCTTTTTTTTTCAAAACCCTTTAAATTATTTTTGACACACACAACAGACAGAGAGAGATCCCACCCCCCTGGCTTTTTTTTTCTTATACACACACACACATTAGCTTGGCAAGAAATCTATCTACACATACACATACATACGATACCCCCTTATATACTCCCCCCTACCTACCTACATACATAAGACTACCCACAATATGATACTCAATAATATTAAATCTACTATAATATCACTACTACTTTTAACAATTTCAACAACTAATGCCCAACGTTTATTAAAAGCAACATCATTAGTTCAATGTATGGATAATTCTCAAGTATCTCCAACTTATTTTAATGTTACTTTTAATCCTGATGATCGTTCTTTAAGATATAATTTAGATTTAACATCTTCTTTAAATACATTTGTTGATGCTCATATTCAAGTTTATGCTTATGGGTTTTTAATTATTGAACGTGATATTGATTTATGTAAATTAGGTTGGAAACAATTTTGTCCAGTTTATCCTGGTCCTTTACAAGTTGAATCTATTGAATATATTAGTAAAGAATATGCTGATCAAATTCCTGCAATTGCTTATCAAGTTCCTGATATTGATGCTGTTGTTAAAGTTATAATTAAAGATCAATCAACTGGTGAAACTTTATCTTGTATTCAATCTTCATTTTCAAATGGTAAAACTATTAGTCAAACTGGTGTTAAATGGGTTACTGCAGTTATTGCTGGTTTAGGTTTATTAATTGCGGCTATTTTATCTACTTTTGGAAATTCAAATGCTGCATCTCATATTGCCGCAAATTCAATTTCATTATTTCTTTATTTTCAAAGTGTAGTTGTTGTTTCAATGCAAGCTGTTGAAAGAGTTCCCCCCATTGCAAGTTCTTGGTCAGAAAATTTAGCTTGGTCAATGGGATTAATTAGAATTGAATTTATGCAAAATATATTTAGATGGTATATTCAATCAACTGGTGGTAAACCAACTACTTATTTACAAGGAATTGTTCAACAAATTTTAGTTCAAAAAAGAAGATTTATGAAACGTTCAATTGAATATGCTTTAAATTCAAATAAATCTTTAATTATTCTTCGAGGTATTAAAAGAATTGGTTATAATTCTAAAATTGAACCAACTTCAATTGTTATTACTGGTTATACTTTTTTTTTAATTGTTGGATATTTATTAATTGTTGTTTTATTTCTTGTTAAATCAACAATTATTTTATTAAATCGATTTAATAAAATTGATCGTAAATTTAATGCATTTAATACTGGTTTCAATCATTTACTTAAAGGTTCAGTATTAAGATATATTTCAATTGGTTTAACTCAATTAACAATATTTTCATTTTGGCAATTTATTCAACAAGATTCTCCTGCTATTATTGTTTTGCTGGTTTTATTTTTAATTTTACTTGGTTCAGTATTATCATGGTGTTATTTTAATGTTTTAAAATATGCTAATGAATCTAAAGTAAAATTTAATAATCCTGCTGCTTTATTATATGGTGATAATAAAATTTTAAATAAATTTGGATTTTGTTATACAATGTTTAGAGCAGAAAAGTATTATTTTGGATTAATTCAAATTGGTCATATACTTTTTAAATCATTATTTATTGCATTTACTCAATCTGCTGGTCGAGTTTCTGTATTTCCCATATTTATATTTGATTTGATTTATACAATTTATTTAATTTATGAAGCTCCATATTTAAATAAACCAACAAATATTACCAATTATTTAATTTCAATTGTTTGTACCATTAATTCATTTTTATTTTTATTTTTTTCAGATATATTTGGACAACCAGCTTCAGTTGGTTCAATTATGGGTTGGATATTTTTCATTTTAAATGCTGGATTTTCATTAATTTTATTACTTTTAATTATTACATTTATTATATTGGCTATTATTTCCAAAAATCCCGATGCAAGATTTGCACCTGTACGTGATGATAGATTTTCATTCCAAAGGAAATCATCAATGAAAAGAACTGAAAAACAAGATTCAAGTGCTAATTCATCATTGCAACAACAACAACATCTTATTGCACAAGAAAATGAATTATCGGCATTAGGTATTGCTGCTCAAGATCATGCACTTAATTGGGAACGAGAAATGTATAAATTGAATAATATCGATGATGAGGAAGAAGAAGGTGGTGATGGCATTATTGATGAACATACACCTGTTTTAGAAGGGGAAAAGAATGTGAATGAAGTTGAAGGAGGGGAAATTAGTAGTAGTAGTAATAAAGGATTAGGTGCTCGTCTTAAAGATAAATTAGTAAGAAGACTTTCAAAGAATCATCATCAACAACAACAAGAACAACTTATAAGAAGTGGAACTAGAATGAGTGATACTTTACATGAAGATAAAGATGATCCTCAACAGGATATTTCTAGTATTGACAGACATACGAGTATGGGATCTTCTACATATTCAGAACATACTCCAACCAGAATCGTTTGATTTTATTTAGTTTTTCGTGTTTTTTTATATAAATTTTGTGTACATTAGATTATTAAAGTTTTTTAGTATTTTTGGAAGCAGACTCTTCCCATCATCTCTTTAATCAAATTTCTCCCAAAACTTTTCAATCTCATTCAAGAATTTATATACAATCTTTTGATTTGAATAAGAAAACCAAAACCAAAATTTCTTATCCAATGGTAATTCTTTAACAAGTGATATAAACAGATCTTCATCAAGTATAGGTAATTTATTTTCTTCATTTATAGGATTTTCTCGTTCATTAGCTTCATTATATGATTTAACAATTTGATTAAATTCAATAGGTGCCAAAAATTTATTTAATAAATCAGCCAGTTTTGCTATAGCTTGAGAAATTAAATGAACATCAGCTTCTGTATATACATATTCTTCATTTACTTCAATTTTAGTGGCCCATGTATCTTGATACATATCTGAAGATTCTAAACTTGAAAATCGAAGGTTTAAAGGAGTTGAAGTTGATAAATATGGCATTGATTTAATTATAAATGGATTAAAAATATTATATAATTTATTGTCTGTTTGTTTTTTGGTTGAATCTTCAGCAATTAAAGGTAATATTGGTTTTGAAAGTCTTGGATCACATTTAAAATCAAACAGTTGAGCCAATAAATCAGATGCTGTAAATTTTTTAAACATTTCTTGTTTTAATTCAGGGGGGACATAACATTCAAATAATCCTCCAACAAATGTATGTGGCATATAAAATGATATTCTTCTTTTGGTATATTTTTTACGTCGAGCCATTTTATAACAAACTAAATTTCTTGATTCCCATTCTAAAGCACTTTGAGGATCTCGAGAAATTAAATCTTGTTGATGTAAAAATTTATTTTTACCAGTATATTCAATTAATTTCCCATTAGTTTTCCGTTCTAATGTTAAATCAACTTTTTTTCGAATTAAATTCTTTAATTTCTTCCATTTTGTTTTTATAAATGAACCAATATCCAGATATGTATTAATATCTTCTTGTTGAATTCTCTTGTCTCCTCCTCGTCCTCCACCACCACCAACAACATCAAAACTAGGTAATGTTAACATTTCACCCAATTTTGGTTTTAACATACATATAGGTTTGCCCCAATCTACTTCACTCAGTGATGCAATTCGAATTGTTTTTGTATAATCAACCCTACCATGATCACAATGGGAAAGGGTTAAGAAATGCATTGATACTGGTTGGAATATCCCCGAGATTTTATATTGTCGCGTCACTTTAAATCCAGTAAAGGGAATTGGATGGAGATATGAATGGTGGCCTGGATGACATATTTTGTCACGATGAAGCCAAGTGGATATAACGAAATTGAAATGAAGTAAGGAGAGTAATAGTATTCGAAACATTTTAAGATAAGTTTGATACTAAGCAAAAGTGTGTTGGCAGGGCCGGCCGGGGTGGAGGGTTATGAATAACATTGAATATGGGTGGAGTTTTTTTTGGTTTTATATTTCAACCAACATTTAGCATAACTTCTTAACCACACATAAAAGCAGACCAAAAAATATCAACTTAACTCTTTTCTTAACCAAAAAAAAACAAACAAATAGTAGCTCAAAACATCATAACAAAATAAAAAACCCATTCGATAACTTCGAACCCCAAGGCAAACTTCAATCAAACAAATAATGGGAGGAGGACCCCATGTAGTATTAATTTTATCGTTCTCTAAAAGATACTACAACCATGCTATTAACTAGACTCTACTGAACCCCCATGAGATCTCGGCCGTTTTTTGTTGAATTAGTGAAGAGTGAATAGCTTGATATGCCCACCCCACCAAAAAAGAAAAAAAATTATCATTGACCGTAAAAAAAAAAGAAACACGTGATCAGATCGGACGGAAATTCCCTTCGCGAAAAAAAAAAAAAAATTGGGGGTAGGATGAGATGAGTTAAGGAACGAAAAGAAGAGATGCCCCATTACTCTTTATTTCTTTCTACAACCAAACAAAAAATATCCCCCCACTGGCTTATATATGGACGGTCAACAACAGACAAACAAACCCCATAGAGGCAGTGGTCCTAAGAAAACCACTGCCAAAAAGAAACTCCATCAAAATGGAACAAATATAAAGGCATTTGCAGTATCTGCTCCAAGAAAATTGGAACGTATGGCAAGAAGATCTCATGATGTAAATGAAAAGAAATTACATGTACCTATGGTTGATCGTACTCCAGATGATGATCCTCCTCCAGTTATAGTTGCAGTTGTTGGTCCTCCAGGTACTGGTAAAACCACTTTAATAAAATCACTTATTCGAAGATTAACCAAAACTACTTTAACTGAAATTAAAGGTCCAATAACTGTTGTTAGTGGTAAAAGAAGAAGATTAACTTTTATTGAAGCTAATAATGATTTAAACTCAATGATTGATATTGCCAAGATTGCTGATTTAGTGTTGTTATTAATTGATGGGAATTATGGATTAGAAATGGAAACTATGGAATTTTTAAATATTGCCCAACATCATGGTATGCCAAGAGTACTTGGTGTTGCTACTCATTTAGATTTATTTAAATCCCAATCTACATTACGTACTTCTAAAAAAAGATTAAAACATAGATTTTGGACTGAAGTTTATCAAGGAGCAAAATTATTTTATCTTTCAGGAGTTATAAATGGTCGTTATCCTGATAGAGAAATCCTTAATTTAAGTAGATTCATATCAGTCATGAAATTTAGACCATTAAAATGGAGAAATGAACATCCTTATCTTTTAGCTGATAGAATAACTGATTTGACACATCCTCAACTCATTGCTGAAAATCCTAAATGTGATCGAAAAGTTGCTATATATGGATATTTACATGGAACTCCATTACCTTCAACCAATGCCCATTTTCATATTGCAGGTGTAGGTGACCATTATGTTCATTCAGTTGAAAAATTACCTGACCCATGTCCTACTCCATATTTTGAACAACGTTTGGAAGAAATTGAAAGAGAAAGAGTAAAAGCCGCAGCAGAGGCTGGTGAACCATTAGCCAAAACTACGAGAAGAAGAAAGAGATTAGAAGATAAACAAAAGATTATCTACGCTCCAATGTCAGATGTAGGTGGTGTTTTGGTTGATAAAGATGCTGTTTATATTGATATTGGAAAGGAAAGTTTTAATAAAGATGAAGCTGAAGAGGGGGAAATTGGTGAAGGTGAGAAATTAGTTACTGATTTGCAAGATGTTGCTAAGACCATGAAGGAAAGATTGGAAGAAGGTCCTGGTTTGCAATTATTCTCAAGTTCAACTGCTCTTAATCAAGTTAACGATGATGATGATGACGAGGACGAAGAAGAAGATGGTGGATTATTATCTGATTTGGATGAGGAAGAAGAAGAAGCAGAAAATACTGGAAGAAAGTCATTGAGAAAAGCTCGTGTTTATGGGAAATCAATAACCGAGGATGACGAATTTGACAATGAATTATCAGATAATGAAGATTTTGACGAAGAAGAAGAAGAGGGTGAGGAAAAACCTCGTATGGTGGAAGTTGATTTTGGATCAAATAATAAATATAAAGAAAGTGAATTGGAATTTGTTGAAGATACATCCTTATCCTCAGATGACGATGAAGAAGAAGATTATCGAATTACCGCTTCTAGATTATCAGGTTCAGTTCGTAAGAAATGGGATATTAACAAATTATTATATTTAACTAACATAGAACCTGCTGATGCCATCAAGAGATGGAGGGGAGAACTTGAAGATGACGAAGAAGAAGAGGATATTGAACAAGATGACGACGATGATTTCTTCCAAAAGAAAGACATAAAAGAAACCGCGGAAGATTTGGATACTATGAAACCAACTTATATTTCAATTGAACAACTCAGGGCAAAATTCAATGCTAACACTATTGACGAAGAGAACAGTGATGAAGAATATGAAAATGGGTACAGAATTTTGAAATCGAGACTTTTGACTGCTCCAAAGCTTAATGATACCGAGAAAGAAAAAGTTGGCGAAGGAAGCAATGACGATGACGATGAAGATGAAGAATTATATGGGGACTTTGAGGATTTGGAAGCAGAAGGTGACAAGGGACAAAAGAAACCAGTTGATTCTGAAGAAGAAGATGACGAAGAAGAGGATGAAGATGATTTTGCCGATTTCGAAGCTGAACAAGAAAAAGCTGAACTTGGCGAGGATGAATCCGAAGTTGAAGATGAAGACGATGAGAATATGACTGTTGAAGAACAGAGACAAGTAAATGCTGCCAAGAAGGCTAAATTAAAAATGCAATTTGAAGAAGAAGAATATAATGAAGATCCAGAAGCAGATAATGAGGCTGAAACATGGTATGAATTCCAAAAGAATAAAATGGCCAAACAATTAGAAATCAATAAATCCGAATTTGAAGAAATGGATGAAAATACAAGACTTAAGATTGAAGGTTATAGAGCTGGTTCATATATCAAAATCGTATTTGAAAAACTTCCATGTGAATTTGTTGAGAATTTACAACCACAATATCCAATTGTTTTGGGTGGATTATTAGCTACTGAATCAAGATTTGGAATTATGAATGTTAGAATCAGAAGACATCGTTGGCATAAGAAAATTCTTAAATCCCAAGACCCTTTGATTCTTTCATTAGGTTGGAGAAGATTCCAAACTATACCAATATATACTACTTCTGATTCCCGTACCAGAAATAGAATGTTGAAGTATACACCAGAACATGCATATTGTTTTGCATCCTTCTATGGACCATTAGTTGCTCCCAATACTACTTTTGTTGGTTTCAATATTGTTGATCAACAATCCACTACTGGTGCATTTAGAGTTGCTGCTACTGGTATTGTTGAAGATTTGAATTCTTCAGTTGAAATTGTCAAAAAGTTGAAATTAGTGGGGTATCCTTATAAAATCTTCCGTAATACTGCGTTTGTTAAGGATATGTTTTCAAATGCTTTGGAAGTGGCAAAATTTGAAGGAGCACAAATTAGAACTGTTTCTGGTATACGAGGAGAAATTAAACGAGCCCTTTCGAAACCTGATGGACATTTTAGAGCTACCTTTGAAGATAAAGTATTATTATCCGATACTATATTTTTAAAGACTTGGTATCCTGTTAAAGTCAAGAAATTTTATAATCCCGTTACTTCTTTATTATTGGGACAACATAATGAATGGAAGGGTATGAGATTAACTGGTCAAGTTAGGGCTGCTAATGAAATTGCAACTCCAATGAATAATGATAGTGCTTATAAAAAGATTGAACGAGCCACAAGAAGATTTAACCCCTTGAGAGTACCTAAATCTATAAAGGAAACTTTACCTTTTAAATCTCAAATTCATCAAATGAAACCACAAAAGAAGAAGACATATATGGCCAAGAGAGCCGTTGTATTGGGTGGTGAAGAAAAGAAGGCAAGAGATTTGATGCAAAAGATTGCTACAATTAGAAAAGAAAAGGAATCCAAGAGAAAGACTAAAAAGGACGAGAAATTTAAGGAGAAATTGAAGACAATAGCCAAAAAGGAAGAATTGAGAAAGGAAAAGGAAAGAGAACGTAAAAAGGAATACTTTTCTAAAGAAGGTAAGAAGAGAGGAGCAGGAAGTGAAGGTGGGAACCCAAAGAAGAGAAGAGGTTAGAAACAAAAACGTGTATAATAGTTTTATAGATAATAAAATCAACCTATATTAACCGAAAATGTCTTTGTTCCTAAATCCTCACATATCTCCCCAAAAATCTTAATCAAAGAAACAGAAGGTTGATGAACTTTTTTTTTAATTTTTAGTTATGTATTTGACACACACACAAAAGCAAATAATTATACGAGGTTCTTCACCATTGTTAATTTCTCCTCTTCCTTAGACGTTGGATTAGTTCCTTAAACAATTCTAGTTATGTTTATAGTTTTTTATTGGGCAAGAATTCAATTAACTAGTAAATATTTGAATACAAGCAGAGAGTATTTCAAGAGATGTTTAAGAATACGGGTGGCTGGGGGGAGTAAGTCATAAGCTGCAATCATTTTCTAAATAAGTTCAAATTTTGTTTTCTATCAACTAACATTTCAAGAAATCCAATCTACTCATATTGCTAAAAGTTCCATCACTATATAATTATCAAAAAAATTGTTGCTATTTTATTATCCATGAATAAGACCGTTACAAAGAGGTCACAAAAATCCTCCATAACCTTAAAACGTTACTACAATACACAACCAAGAAATCAAAATCATTTTGCAAAATTATAATTGCCCCAATAATTGTGGCAGTTATTATAAGATTGATATGCTTGCTTTGGGAAGTTTTTATAAATAATTTGTGAATACTTGAATATTATAATCTAATAGTCACGGCAACTATTATTGGGGCAATTATAATTTTGCATAATGATTCAATATCTTTGTGTATTTTAGTTACCTTTTAAGAAAGGTCCTTATGGATTTTTGAAAACTCTTGGTTTCAGTTTGATTCATGGATAATAATGGAATCTAAATAGCAACAGTGTTTGTTTTTTTGATAGATAGTGCTGAGATAAATATCCAGATTGGATTTCTTGTATTGTTAGTTGAAAGAAAAAGAAAATTTGAAGTCTTTAGAAAAAGATGGGAGTTTCTAAGTACCATTAACAGAATTGCAATTTCAACTGTTTGATAAATATTCAGATGATTTTTACCATTCTTGGAAGCGAAATCGAATTGAGATTTCCAGGGGAATTGGGCAATACCAACGTTTTTATGAAACTAGCTCATTATTGTTGAAATAATTTGGGTGAACTGGGAACCAATTAATTTATAGGATCATGTCTAGAAATTTGGCTGAAGCAAGTCCAATTAGAAAAACACGCAAAAATGGTTATAACTAGAGAGAAATGATGTGCCCTATTTATAATCATAATGGCTGCAAAAAAAAAAAAAACAAGAGCATTCTTTGCATTACAAAAAATACTTCTCGAGGTGAGATTCTAGATCATCAGGAATACCAAAAAAATAGCGACTTCTTAGCCTGTCAAATTAGTCAGTGACTTTTTGATATGATGAAGAAATTAGAAGCAAAAAACTTTTCCGTTCTTTGCTATGTATTGGTGCACCATTCAGACAATGTCTAGCACACACAAATATAAAAATATGTTCAATACGCACCCTGATATAGATATGATACTGAGATCTTTAAGTAGCTTTTACATTTTTCTTTTCTATGTAACTGTTTACTATACCCCATTGTTTTTTAAACTTGAGAAAGTTAACCTGCGCCACACCGTCAGCCAATAGATGTTCAAAGAGTTCAGGCACAATAAATTTATTGGGAATACCCTTAAATCGTTTCTTCTCAAGTGTTTTGTCTTTACCTTGATAAAACCCAATGTATTGTTTTTTACCGGCGCACATCATTTTCTCAAATTCACATTCTAGTTCCAATTGTCCAATCTCGTCGCCTATAACAGGGACTACTTCACCGTCTAGCTCAAATGTCGCATTTAAATTGAATTCATTTTTGTTTATGCAAATGCTGTCGGTATCACTATACACACAATTAGCGTTTGGCCTCGCCGCAGCGTCCCACAATTTCTTCATGTGTAATCTAGCATAAGATAATGTAAATATACCATTCTGTAATGGTTTAGATGAGAATTTAACATCTTTTCCTTGTTTGATAAGAAAATATTCAGAATTCCATATATCATAAATTTCCTCACTAAAAAAATCAATATCGAATTGGTGTTTAATATAATATTCTGTGTCTAACCATTTCTGAGCAAATTTCCCCCATAAACTATTCATTATAATTTTAATAACATTACGTTTGACTTTATTACCCTCTCTTTCGTACTGTAATTTATATTTATACAAAACTTCTCTAATGTAATCTTTGAATATTTTCCCCTTCTTTGCCCAAGTGTATCCAACGTGCCCTATTTCGTCAAAACACACATACTCAATCTTATGGCCCTCTGCCAAGCCAATATCTAAATCCACCGTTGTATACCAACCCACAACTTGCTCGTTGGTGAAATTGTTATACTGCACTTTATCATCAACTCTAACTGGGAAAAAATTAGAGGAGGCATTAGGGTTAAGGGTAACCCTAACGTAATAGATGCCTAGTTCACTATAAATTCTTGATTTGGTCCTATTGTAATTACCATGGGGTTGATCGTAAAACGACATTGCTGCAGGGTATAACGACTTAACATCTAAACAATATATATTTTCATGAATCCCATTAATGCTCACACATCTTCCTCCAAATAATGAACCTCGCATGTTAAAATAATCCTCTTTGTTGGGATGAACCAATGTAGTATAAGGATCTAGAAATGCTTGGAACAATTTAAAACTCATTCCTGCTAAAGTATAGCATTCATCAACGATGTTATAATTGAATATATCATTTACAGCCTTTTTAAAGGCTATCCAGACTTTACCTAATACAAACACGTCGTTCCGACAATACTCTTCTGCCCATTCCATAAGTGTTTTCACTTCACCTTCAGAAAAGGCAATATCACATTCAGATGATATAACCATTTTACTATCCAGATAACTAATCTTGACATTCTCAACTACGTCATCCCACTTTGGTAAATTAATGAAAAGATCGGTTTCTGACTTGATCAAATGATGGGGGAAGGCCGTTTTATTTACATTCGCCTCATCTAAGAATGCTACTGCGGCGTTACCCAACGAACATAGCAAAAAGGAATAAGAATCTTTAACCGAGAATAAGATGCCATCCATAACGAACGAGAACCCTATGAAGGTATTATTTCTAACCATTATATTTCTAATGGTAGAAGGACTCAAATTCAACAAGTAATGAAAATCATAAGCACCTCCGTTATGAGCTATAAGCTCCACTTCACGTATGGTGCCTTTACAATATTCTACTATGTATGATATCATATCCTCCATACATGCTTCACCCCTGAACGGTACTAATTCCGCTATGTCATCATTTTCTAAAATACCTATGCAGCACAAATATGGGATATTATGATAGCGTAATCTATCCTCAGGATCAAAGTAACATTCAATATCGTAACACACTGTTAGAACACCGCGGTCTTTGCAGTTATCAATAAACGGTTTATACCTAGTTAAATTATTTCTCGTGAATTTCCTTTTTATATTGTGAATAACACCCACATGTCCCCTAAATTTTAATAAGCTAGGGGAAATCACACTTAAATCTTTAATCGGACTAGTACGGGAAACAACTAAATCTGAGAGGCTTCTTATATCTCGAATGTCTTTAATATGTTGTTTGGGCGTTAAAATGCACACTTTAGTTGTGTCCACAAATTCAGCACATTGATCCATGCAATTTTGGTTCTTCTTATTAGCCGTGAATAGGTCAAAATCTTTAAATCTCATAATTTCGGGTAAGTTTTCACCCCAACGTTCAATTGATTTAGGTTTGGGAAAATACTTTGATACAACTAAGAACTTGTAGTATGATGTGTTTTCTAGTATACATAATTCCTCATATCCATAAATTCTATCGTTAATTTTTTTGATCATCAAATGGGTCTCTTCTATTAAGGTTCTAAAGGACTCGTCAACTCGATCAGAGTTTATACCCACTAATCTAGTACTAGCTTTAATTGCACCATTGCAGATAATAACCATTCGTATGTATGAAATAGACTGTCTCTCCACATCCTGCTGCCTTTCGCTTCTCTTTAATAATCGCTTAGTCTTTTTTCTAAGCTCCCAAATTTGATTGTTGTTAAATGCTTTAACATTGAGTCCATCGATAGTTGTGTCTGCATCACTGGCGGTTTCCTCAAACACGTTAACATATCGGTTCATGTTCACATTGATTGATTTTGGTGGGGGTTGGGGTGGGGGAGGGAGGTGGGGGAGAGATCAGATATTGGAAAATCATTAATGTTTTTGTTTTGGTTGTCGCGTTTTCGAGATGATTATTTTTTTTTTGTTTATTTTTTTTGTTAAAGCCGCCGCCGCCCAATCAATTTGAATTTTTCGTATTACGTAAACATTTCCGTTTTTTTGATTTTTTTTTTTTCAATTTTATCATTAACAGTTTTGAACCCACAGCACTAGTAGTTTAAGGGTATATAAAAGGTAATCATTTAGCTCCAAGGGCAGGCTTAAGAGGGACTAGAAGACAAAGAAAACTTGAAACTTATTTTTCTATCTGAGAAATATACGGTGTATCTTATGTATAGTTCGAAGTACAAACTTCGATAGCAAATAATATATTATTTGTATCTTATGCCCTTACTTCGAAGTCCGAAGGATAGCAAATAATATATTATTTGCTATCGAAGTTTTGCTGGACGAACTTACTCAAGTTTTCTATCCAAAGTGTTATTACTAAACAAAAGACTTTTAGTACAGATCTAAGACAGAAGACAGAGAATAAGAAGACAAGGTAAGATGGACATCAAAACTGAAGTTATTAGGTTACTCGATGAAAGGATTCAAATTGAAAATGCCACAATTCTGAAGAAGCTCGACAAATTGATCCAACTCTTCGAGAATTTGAATGCTGCAATTGTTATATTTCCCCTTCATCCAAAATAAAATTCAGAAATGAAGGAGTTACTGAGGTTGCCCACGTCAAAGAAGAAACTTTGGAGACAGTCACCAGAAGCCCAGTTGAAGAGGAAAAATCTGTTGCTGCTGCCATTGGGAAGGTCATCTCAGAGGCATCCATCAATCAGAAATTTGAAAGAAGAGACTAAAAATAATTAATTAATTGTTTCTTTTAGTCTCTTCTTTCAAATTTCAATATTGTTATATATTATAAAAGCCCTCTTTATCGGTTACCTTTTTATGTAGATATTTATATTAACCTTTAAAAGTATAAATAAGAATGTAAATTAATTATTGATTGACTAAAAGAAATATAAGAAACTAAAAGCCGAAGATGTGGGAATTGAATCCCTTTTAAAGATTTCACATGTTGTCTTGAAATAGAACACAAAAATAGATAATAATAAATCGCGCCATACACGATTTCTGAAAAGGAACATCGGGGACTATCGTGGTAGCCCCATGTACAATCATGATTGGTTGTTAACTGATAGTGTACACAATATATGTATAGAATAGTACATGCAGCAAGAAGTGAAGGCGGGAACCCAAAAGAAAAAGAATGGTTTTAGAAACAGAAAGTATATAACAGTTTTTTAGATAATAAAATCAAACTTATCTTAACAATAAAACGTTTTTTTAATTCGTAAAAAACCTATAAATATAAAACTATCTGTAAAAAAAGAATCATAAACGATACTCACGTTTACAATCAGAGGTATTATCGTCTACTATAATAATAACCACACTAATAAATATTTTATTAGGAATTGTCAAAAGTGAGAAAGTTTAAAACAGATATAGATAAAGAGCGAGTTATAAATCATTAAACCTCGGCTTTTATATTTTATTTTATTAAATTATATATATATAGATTAAATTGATATAGACACTTAATCTCTTTCCAACCCGCTGCACAAGAATTACTAGTGTACCAATGAATACTTAGGTAACAATCCAAAAGTATTTGACCACTTGCATATCAAAAACTACTACCACTACTAACAAAGTTTTGAGATGGTCTGTCACATTTTTTCCTAACTTAACGTAAACGGGCCGCGCCGGGAAAGCAAGGGCTTAATCGACGCTATTCAGTGGCATAATTGTAATGGTGCTGATATTGGGATATTTGGTATAAATGTATATTGGGTTGAAGTGCTTAACTCACCGTATGTGGTTCAGCCAAATGTAGAACTGAACTTAACACTTGTGATGTTTGCGTGATGATAGATGATGTTATTGAATAACTCTTAAATTCTAATATTGATTTATCTATAAAAGATTATCCATAAATATCCATAATTCTAAAAACAACTAAATAAAGTAAAA